>JABFQA010001811.1:0-12662 GCA_022817065.1 Probaryconus sp. ZL-2020 | reverse complement strand
ATATAGAAGATTCCACAGCTCTTTGTCTTATATGTTGAATATTTTCTACATGTCTCCTAGCAGATTCTTGTTGTTCTGGAGCGATTTTCTTTTGAAGTTCTTCTTGATTTGCAAGTTTTGCTGCATATAATGCGAAAAGACGTTCATCTCTATCCCTTGCTTTTTCTCTTGCAAGTTCCTGAAATGATTTTTAATAATAATTAATTTATTATTGAAATAAATAAATTATATATTATTTTATTATGTTATATTTACCTTGTAATTTTATTTAGACAAATTTTATCTTCACTACGGCGACTGGTTAAACTGAAAATAAACTTGAATTAAATATGATATAGGCCCCACCAACGCCTATTATCAGTGAGACGCAACCATAACATCATTCGTCTCTCCATAGAATAATAAGTTATCGTATATAATATCAGTGCACTTCAATTATTGACGACCCTGATAATATATTCCGACACATGTATCCAGCTCACATTCTGTCGAATGACTCTGAATCATATTATCACTTGTTACGTTCGGGCGTTCTCACGTCCGGTGTAACGGTTAAGTTTATCAAAGCATTTGGTTACTAGAAATAAGTTTAATAACAATAAGTTTAAATGACTGAATGTATTATCCTTGTATACACAAACCAGCACACTTCTGTTATTGAAGACTCTGGCAATTTTATTACGACACATAACCAGCTCACATTCCATTGGATGACTCTGGATTATATTATCCTTCTACAAACCGGCACACTTCTGTTGTTGAAGACTCCGGCAATTTTATTACATGTATCCGGTAATACGTTTAATTGGAAAACTACCGTATACCCTATTAATCAACTTCTGTTAAAAGTTCAATAAGGTATGAATTGTTGGGTTTGAATAATTTCCAACAAATGTTTTCTCATATACATAGGGTCAAGTGAATATTGAACGTCAACAGGATTTATCTGCAATGCTAACGTTACAGCATATGCTGATGCATAAGCACCGCAGCTACAATGATCCGGTTGCGACGTAACTAACTGAAAAGAAATATTTTCCCATTTTATTTTTGAAAATCTTAATTTCACATATCTTTTCTCTTCCGATGACCATGGATATCCGGGAATGCTGTCATATACACGTAAGGTGCTTCCATCATAAAAAAGACATTTCCAATGACCGTTACTGTTTCCCCCAATAATTTGGATACTTTTTTCATTTGTCAAAGATTGTATGTGTTTTGGATATGACATAATTAAGCAGCTATGTGTGACAAAATTAGACTTCGTTTTAATAACGTGTAGAACGGCATCGATAACGTCAGCATTTATCCAAGTGGTTTCGCCAAGAACGTTGTTTCTAATGTAAGGAAGATCTAATTCGACTTCTAAGTTAAAAGTTTTGCGACGTATGTCAGTGTTGTCTTCAGGAAGATGAATTTGTGTAGGATCTATGTAAATGCCATCATCTTCATCCGTTACAAGTACCCATCGTTCATTCTCGGGGTTTTTTTTTCATCATTTTTGCTGTCTGTTATAACGACTATCTATGATTTCAGGAATCATGCAATTATCATAAAACTTTTTCAAATGAGGTTCCATTTTTTCGATCCAAAAATTATCATCTCTTTCAACGCGCACTATTTTCATATTCGTTGGAGTCCACACGGCAAAAATGCAATATTTTCGATTTGTAACGTGTAATTGACCCTGCACTTGGTAGTAAAAAATATGATTCTTGTTTAATTTGTTTCCGTTACTTTTGTCGAAAACGTTCTTCCAGTAACGTACTGTTGTAAGCAAATCCTCAACTTTCATCATTTTACCGGAATAAGGACACTTTATTTCAACAATACCGTCAGCATCAATTACACCGTCGGGAGTTGCACCTAAATATGGAATAGCACGGTCAATGAATAATCCGCAACATCTTATTTCTTTGTTCAATACCTTCCTCAATTCTGTGCGACAATTTTTTTCATTTTCTCGACCATATAAAATAGATTCAGTCTCAATTGGCGTAGGATATAAAATTTTCTTCACAAGGCATGCGCAAGATGTCGTTTTTCTCATACGACAAATAGCACCAAAATTTGACGCAGTTATCATTACTTGCCTTAAAATTTTCCAATATTCAGAATCATTTTGAGCTCTTGTATCACGTTCAATTTGTTCTCAATTTTCTGCCTGTTTCTCCAATCGTTTCAAGTGCTCCTTCCGTAAATGTTCAAAAACATCTTTTGGAAGATCAGGCTTTTGAGAAGTAGGGCCATAATGTTCGTCTGTTCCAAAAGTTAGTTCATCATTTATGTTTTTCCTTTCATGTGATTTATAAATTCTGTTTCCATCCACTTTCATTTGCCTTCGTTTCTCCATTACTTCAATAACAGTTGGAACCTGTTGGTTTTGACTCTCGTGTACCTCTGTTAATACCTGTGAAGTATTGCACTGCAATACTGCACTTGCAATCCTTGCGTTGTTTGAACCTCTTGAGCAAAAGTTAATGCGTTTTCCTCCAATACTTTTGCATATAAGCGCATTAAAAGATTCTACTACATTCGTTGTCAAGTTAAGTATAAGACTGTCACTGTAACGAGCCAAATATGTTAATGCATTTTCTACTTTTTGAAATAATCCGAAAAATTGTAGTCTTTGAACAAGATTATTATCTTTGTTTGAGCATGCGAAGCCTCGACCCTCACACCTTCTGTGATCGCCGAACACGTGGTAAGGAACAACAAATATATCTTCACGTAACTGTTCAGCTTTCTCATGTTGTGGATCACTGCTTTCATTACGTTGTTTTTCAGCTGATTTTACTACTTCACGCCGAATATTTACAACATTATTAGAAATAATTTTCCTCAATTTGACACATTCCGCATTTCTACTATACTTTTGATCAACAGTTGTAGCAATAATCTCAAGTTTGTTGCACAAATTTCGAAGTAAATGATTTGTGCATTCAATTTTTTTTACTATGACATTGTATTTGTTATATGGTTTATTATCAAGGACAGCCTTGTGCACACTACTGTCATTATCTCCAACCATGGTTCTGTATATGACACCATGCATTTCAATGCTACGATTGAATCCTTCTGCAATGGCATCACTTTCCATTTTAGTTGAACTTATGCGTTTATCGAAATTTCTATAGCATTTATGTTCACGACATTCAACACCTTTACGCTTTGCTTTGTCACACATTGCACATAACTTATTACGGACTCCAGTATAAAGTACTTTACCAGTTCGTAAACCCATAATAACACCAACTCCTGAGTTGGAATCATACTTTTGTCCATACGACCTCTTCATCCAATTACCGTCAGTTACAACAGTTATATACGGAATACCGTCAATTATATCACCGTTTTCCATAGCAAGTTGTTTCTCAATTTCTCCAGCTATTTTCATATTAATGTCTGCCGTTGAAATGAAATTTTCAATAACATTTTGCTGAATTTTTTCATAGGTTGTACTGGACATACTTTGAATACCCATTGCAGAACTAATCTCCTGCAATTGGGAATATCCAATTCCACTTGTAATGCAACCAGTAACAGCCGCTTCATTAAGATCTTTTACATTCCATGTTTGCGGAATAATCCAAAATCTAGTTTTGTAATTACACATTTTACATTTGAAAGATAATTCAGTGTTAAATCCACGATTACGACTGTTCACTAATACAATATCTTTAAATTGGCAATCATACGGAGAGTGATTATCAAAGGAATCATGTAATTGTTTCCAAAAATGTTCAAAATTTACAATTACATTCGCATCAAGAGTATATTTCTCATTGCAATTTTGATCTGGTTCATTACACTTTTCAATGATAAGATCATAATTTTCATCTGAAACCTGACATAAAATTTGCTTTTCGGCATATTCTTTGGAACAAATCTTTTCATTAGCAGAACTTGTAACATCTATAATGACGTTATCAACATTACTATTGCTAAATACTTTAACTTCTTCTGATTTTGTAGATATTTTAATTGAATCTTCTGAAGATGACATAAAATATTCCACTGAATCGCTTAATTGTTGCAACTCAACTGATGAAGAACTACTTTTTCCAGAAGAATCTATGATATCGGAAACTTCTAAGAAAATAAATTCTTCTTCATACATATTTGATGTGACTTTATTTTGATACTGTAATTTATTGATTGAATCGTCTACGGAAGTGTTCGTATCTGAACAGTTCAGAGTTTCCAAAAAAAGTGTATTATTTACCTCAAGTGTACTACACGCGTCATCTTTATCCGTTTCCGATTTCGGACGCCTGTTGAGAAAAAAGAGTTTTTCATTATTATATTAAACACATGAAATTGAATGTTTGAAAGTGAAAATTGAGATTTTGTGTCTACTTGCTTCCTTTAAAGATTGGTATAATTGTATTTTATTAAATTAATTTTATAACAAGAATTTTGCAAAAATAAATTTCTTTAAGAATTTGTAAAAACTATGTTTCGGTTTTTCATAAGAATTCATAAGAATTTATTGGCAAACAAAACTAAGTGATATCTAAACCAAAAATTACAATAAATTGTAAATGGTTCTGTAACATTTTCTGCTGATTCAATCCCCCCCCCAAAAAAAAATGTTATTATCTAAAGGCCAGGTTATTATCTAAATTATCTAAAGGTGATAATTATCTAATACCCTTCAAAAATCCTAGAAAAAATATAAAACATACAAAAATACTGCTGGCCTGTTCTTGCGAACAACAGTATATTTTAGTCACAAAAAAGCCAGCAAGATTGTCATGACTTCCATTTTTGAGATAATCAAATTTATAATAAATTTATCAATCAATCAATTCTTTAAAAACTTGTTACTACCATTGTTTCAATAAATTTTAATTAGAATTTAAATTGTGATTTTAATTATTTATTGCCGTTTTTAATTATTTTTCATTGTAACTACTTTTAGTTATATTTCGGAGTAAATTGTAAATTAATTATAAAATTGTAATTACATTGTAATTTTAATAATTGTTGTTTAATGTTTAATTACAAAACAATACATTAAATGATGTATGTATTTAACCAAGTGACATGGTAGTGCCACGACGAGTCAAGGTTTAAACGAAGTTTAAACCACAGTTTACCGTGGGACACGCCGTGTACCTTTACTAGAATCTTGCGTTTTTAACCTATACAGATTTTTCTATAACTGTTTTTTTTACTTTGTTAATATATATCAATACTTTAATCTTACAGATCGCATTATTTTGGAAAGTATATAATGTATCTGTAAGTTTTTATTACAAATTCTAGTCTATTTTCTTCATTTTTATAATTTTCTGATTCAACCTGTCAAATTCATTTTCTTCTACGCAGTCTTTCTCTTTCTTTCTCAGTCTATTTCTATTTATCACGATGAAACTGAACTGCGCTAGTCAAATAAGTAACCATATCTGATTTTACTATTATTAAAAGATTATTTATGTATTATTTTTCTAACAGCAACACATTTTAATAATATTACACAATATTTTTGTCGAATTCATTATAAATTTTTATAATTGATTCGGTCATTGTTGAAAGGGACCTAACTCACATTTTGATGTTTTCGAGAAAAACAAATAAAACTGTATGATATCACTATATGAACATATGTAAAAATGATATTTGTGAGTCAACATTTTAATGTATAGTACACCAATTTTACATTGTAACTAGTTCTAAGTGTGTATCAAGCTTCAGAAATTATATTTTCATATCTATCTCAAAATTCCATTTTTTGTGACTTAGGTCCCTTTCAACAATGACTGATTCAATTGTGGCCTCTTAAGGTAGAAAATCAGCTAAGGGTGTTTACATAAAATTTTGCTGAAAATTAGATATAATATTTTTTAAGGCTCATTCTACAAATTCCTGCAAAAAAAAATGGTAGGTAACCGACCAAACTAAGGAGATAATAACATTTAAAGTTGACCCTAAATTTATTGGCTTCCATATAAAGCAATGTATAACCTTAAAATTTATAAACGTTATTATCTCCGTAATTAGGCCCGTTACCTACCTTTTTGTTTACATGAATTTGTAGAATGAGTCTTGAAGTATATCATATTAGTTTATCAGCAAAATTTATGTAATTTATTAAATACATTATAAGTCACATAAGTCTGTCCTTGTTAGCTGATTTTCTACCTTAAATTTATTTCTTCTACGTTACTTTTTCTTTCTATCTGTCTGTCTTGATTTGACTACAGTTGTTTAAGACAGACAGATATACGGAGATATAAAGTGAAAGACGTATCAAATCTATCTAAGAAACAGCTCTAGTTAAATCAAGAATATTTCATTTTTTGAAATAATAATTATTAAATTATTACAATAATTACGTTCTTTACATTGAAAGAAATGTATTTGATAAATTCCCGAAAAAATGTCCTCCTGTTTAAATTTTTCCCATAGCTGTAGGAAAAATGAATTGACATTAAATATCTAATTATAGAATCTTTTTTAACTACAAGTTTTTCAGTATAAATTATAACTAAGAAAGTTAAAAATGACCTTAAGAAGTTAAAAAAGACGAGTCAAGGTTTTGTCGCTTACATCCTTCAAAAAGATATGAAATTATTTTTTTTAAATGAAATGTCTGAAATAATTTTCTCATTGAAGTATTATTCTCACTTTTGCAATGCAAAAAAAGCGCGACACCGAGTTTTCGAGCAAATTTTTATGAGTATTAGTTTTTAATTCGGCTTAATAAGTGATTTCACATCTTTTTGAAAGACGTTAGCGACAAAACCTTGGCTCGTCTTTTTTATATGAATTCAGAGATCGGCAGAAGTGTCATAATATAACATTTGTATATATTAATTTTTTAAAGAAAAATGTTAAAAGAAAGAACGTAACACGCTAAATATTCTTTTCAGTGTAATATAACCCTAACAATAGAGATGTGCGATATTAATCGATGTACGATGTTTATTTTTAAACATTAAAAAGGATTTATGTATCTTGTACTTATGAGTTCACTATCTCTGTATATAACTGGAATAATATATTTCAATTAAAACACTGTTAGCATTTATAAATGTTAAGCAAGTAATGTATAGACAGTTCAATTGATACAGATTAAAATTATTATAATCTGCCCCTAATGTATAATTATTAAATTTTGTATTCTTTTAATAAACAATTAAAAATAAATTGCCCTTATTTTTTACATATAAATAGTCTATATCAATCATTTTAAAATACATGAATAAAACAGAAGTATTTTAAGATTTAAAACATCAATGTTTTGATTTTTTTAATAATCGATGCTGTGATATCAATTATTTAAATTATTGATGTTCTTAAAATCGATATTTTTTTTCAACATAGCGCATCCCTACATAACGAAACTGAGAAACTATATAGGGTGAAGTGGGGTAATTCCGTGCCAAAATGGGGTAAAAACGTGTCACCTTTATCATGAAATAAAATATTCAATACACTATAAAATTACTTTAAATAATATCATAAAAGGATTTCACGTAGTCGTAACTACAAAAATAGATACTATAGTTATCCGAAGCAAAATTGTGTATCCTCAAATAGCCCCGTCATCGGTTGCGTTATGAGAGAAGCGCTCGGTAGAAAAAGAAGTCCAGGTGGAAAAGTGGGTGTGGAACAATGACACTAAAAATATCGCGACCGATTGCGGTGTAGAACCTCATTGTTTATGAAAGTTATAAAGTTGTGCTCAATTGTATACGAATTAAGAACAATTTATAAATTTGAGAATACACTGAATAAATTGTGTCAAAAAATAGCTTTTAAATTAAACATTGCATTTATTTTTAGGGATTTAACCCTTCGTTGGTCGCGTCTTTTCTAGTGTTACTGTTGCGCACCAACTTTCCCACTCGAACTTCTCTTTCTACTGAGAGCTTGCCTCAGTACGCGACCGACGAAGGGTTAAGATTAAATGGATAAAGAAACCACTTCACAACAATACCTTCTCGTATTTTTTTCAAAATTCATTTATTTTGACATTGTATGATTATATATAAATTTTCGAGATGTTCAAAATGTGCTCCATTACGTATAAAATTGAAATAAGTACCATGAAAAAGGACTTTTTTAGAAAAATGTTTATGCTCCTAGTAGTCTCCATAGTCATCTAATAATGACCTTAAATATTTTCCTTCGGGTATATCAATTCGTGTTGCAATAACAAGGCACTTCTTTGTTATAGAAATCAAAAGAAAATCATTAACTTACTCTAACCGAATTAATTGTTATATTAATTACTTTTGTTCTAAACAAAAATACAATACATAAAACAACTAATTAAATATAGAAACATATTAAAAAATTCATAACGACGTGAATAAGTAAAAACGAATTAATTATTAAAAGAAACTATTTATTCATAATCTCACCTGCATTGTGACTTTCGTTAATAGTCCACAAAACTGGAATCAATTTTTTGTTAATTGTCTTTTCGCGAACTTTAACTAAACGTACACTCGTTTCAGGAATCGATTTCATTCACGAAGTAAACTCACGTACTGCTCAGCATCTTATAAGCACATACGAAGCGCACCACTACTCGAGTTAGAATAATCTTTTTACGGTTCTCGATGGGAACACGATCACTCCTTTCTCTCTCAAGCTGGAAACTCTCACACTCGTTGTTCTTCTCGAAGATCGAGTATAGGAATGTATGTGACTTCCCAAAATTTTTATTTCCCCTAGACCAATTCAGGAACTAAAACGCGAAATATGTAAAAAGTAAAATCACTAAAGTGTATTGTCGCCGCTCTACAAAAGTTCTTAAATATGATGTTGTCAAAATACAAAATCCTAAATTTAAATTACATATCTAAATCCTCTATATAGCAATATTTTAACAAAATAAAATTTATAACGAATGGTTGGCTTCACTGCTATTGTGATACATGTAAAATACTTCGAGAAATTTTCATTTATTTACAAAAAATTGTTTGACACTGTTTTAAAATGATTTTGCATCATCACAATGCATGGATATTGTGTTGGTTAGTACATTACACGATGAAGATTTCGCTTTTTAACGACATTGTCTCTTACGAATTTAACTTTCTTTAAATAAATGTGCTGCTGAAGATTACTTTTTTCAACGACGATGGCTTTAAACGAGTTTATAAGTTTATTGATTATCTTTTTTAAAGTCATTAAACCACAAAGATGTTGAATTTAGGCGTTTTAAACATTGCGCCTTATGCAATTTACTACCTTTGTCAAATTAAGATTTTAGGAAGTTAAATATATCCCCAAGTATACTTCTTATACTTATCAATATCAACCATTACAGTGCTGAGCGTTTTTTGACAACTTTTTTATTTTACGTGATATAACTTTTTAGTAATCATCAAAGGAATATTAGATGAACAATCTCCCTCCCCTTTCGAGCCAGTATACTGGCTTCCCATCCACAGTAGATTTTAATAACTTATTTATATATTTCATCATCATTTCTGAAGATTAGTTAGTTGAAACCATGCACTATAAGGTTTTTGGGGTCGCTGAATCTAAATTTTATGTCACAAAACTATTTTGACAGCTGTCAACTGACATTATCGCTGTTAATATGAAAAATTGAGTTTGTAGGTGAAATTAAGCTTTGCATATCAGTTTGTGGAATCACCGAATTCTTTTTTTACGTCAGAAATGAATGTTGACAGCTTTAATCTGTCAAGTTGCAATTTTGATACGAAAAATTAACTCAACAACCTCAAAAATCTTTACAACGACCTTGATTTCGTCCAAAAACTAAATTTTTATTATATTGACAGCGGTATTGAGAGCTGTCGTAAGTAAAAATGAACTCTAAATGAAATGAACTTCTAAATGAAATTAGAGAACTCGCAAACCTACATAGAAAGGTTTATTTCATTGAAAAACTAAATTTTTAATATATTGACAGCGTTTTTGACAGCTTTCACTTGTAAAAATACAGTTTTGACACAAAATTTTGACTCAGCGATGTCATAGACACAAGAAACTACTTAAAGTTCATTATTATGTATTTGTTAACATCATTTTTTAGTTGAAGCCAGTATACTGGCTTTCCGCTCTCTAGAGGTTAAACCATTAATGTTGTTTCAGATCATGCAAGGCGGTCACTTCTGAATAATGTAATATGAAAACGAATTTTTATGAATGGTGAATAAGAAATAATGTGTAGAATTTTTTTTTATTTTCGATTATCTAATACAATTTGTAAAGTTAAGTTATGATGTACGACTGCTAGACTATTCGGAAAATTTATAATTAAATTTTGATGCAAAATAAAGAATTAGTTTAGAATTAGTTTAAAGTGGATCAATAATAATATTTTATTCATTTAATTGTGGTTATTATTTATGTTATTATTTTGTTGAATGATATTAAATTGAAGATAATATAAACATTTATAATATGTGATAAAATGGTAAATGATGTTTAGATACCTGTTTTATTTTTTTAATTGTATTCGTTTGTTCACTGACAAAAATCTGTTAAATAGAAACAGCTTTGTGTTCTTAGTTGAAAAATGGTTTCAGTTAGTGAAATTATGATTTTAATTCCGTGGATTGATTTTGAATATGGTGTACCGTCATTTATTTTTCAATCATCGGAAATAGTCCATTATTTCCGGTCGAGGGTGTCGCCCTTGGCTAATACGAATTTTTTCGTATAACGAGGAAAATATTTTTGAACGGTACAATTATGATGTCACTATCTCTGTATGCAACTGGAATAATATATTTTAATTACAATACTTTTTGTAATTATAAATGTTAAGCAAAAGTAAAGCAATTGTTACATTTTATATTTTTTTAATAAACAATTAAAAATAAATTACCCTTTTTTTTATTATATAAATAGTCTTTATTATTCATTTTAAGGGGACATGCAACACAAAATTGACTGAAAACGAAAAAAAATTGGAAAAAAATTTTATTTCTTATTTTAAATCTTTGAACTCCTCTCTCCAGTGCTCGGAACTTCGTATAGCGTGGTCCTTGTCGGTTCTCGTTCGGCAGTTTTCGGCTGCAGTAGTCAGGTGCACTCCGAACACTGCCGAACGAGGACCGACAAAGACAGCTATACGAAGTTCCAAGCACTGCCTCTCTCTCAAATGATGTAATCGAAGTATCAAAACAACTTAAAATCATGGAGAAATTACTCATTTTTACACCAATAAAACTTTAAATATATTTATCTCCAATATTTATTTGCTACTGATATATTTATTAATCAAGACGTTCTTTTGAATGTCGCGGCAAGATTTTTTTGTTGCCGTGATGTTCACCTTTCAAATCGCAATCGCGAGAAAGGGAAGAACGTCATTTACGCGAGCCACCTTGATGTTAGGTTAAAATATAACCTACAGCACAGAAATCTGTCTAAATTTAAATAAGATTTACAGAGATTCATATGACAAATGTGGGAAATGTCTTTTTTATAATATAAAAACTTACATATTGGACTAATTCCCGGTCGACATAGTCCTATTTTCCTTTTTTCTATTTTTTTTCATAATGTGTCACTATTAACTTTAATTTTGTTTAAGACACTTCAAATCTAAATATTAAAATCCATTCCATCGCACTCTTAACCCATTAGGCGGCGCGTTTATCAATCAATCATGACATCATTACAAAGAAGTTCATTTGATCTTTTGATTGATTTTGAATGTCGCGGCATAAATGTATAACCTTTTTTTTTACATTTTTATAATAAATAAGTCTATTTTTTATATTCATAATTATATGTGATTTATAATTAAAATGACCTCGAATAACTTTAAGAAATGACTAACTCATTAACTGTAACAAAAATAAGTGATATCAAACCCCAAAATTACAATTTCATTGTAAAGGGTCCGGCAAGATTTTATGCAGATATGTATATTTCTCCAAAATCTTTGTTATCCTCCTCCCCCCCCCAACCATTTTTGCTTTATTATACGACATTTTAATAAACACCACACTTTATTATCCGCACTATTTTTCCATTTTAGAAGATTGAGGAAATTGAATTGAGAATTTATGACATGTAAAATTTACAAATTGTTAAAAACTTTACGTATTTTCATTCTTTAGAGTTAAAAGGATTTATGTTCATGAAGTATGTAAGGATAGACTTAAAAAAAGGATACAACTTTTTTTATCTGATTGAAAGATTTTGTTGTTTTTTTTTTGCACAGTATTTAATTTTCAGTTTACGTTGATGGTTTTTATTTGGCTACATCGGAAATTAATATATGGCTAAACACTGTCCTTTTTTGTGTTGAATTTGGTGTTTTTACATTACAGATTCCAATGCCCACAAAAATGACTCAACAGGAAATGGTAGACCGGCACCACTATTGGCAGAACCACGGTACGGAGCTGCACCACAACCTTATGGTAAGATATATTGTAATTTATAACTTATTTTATTTCTTTTTTATCTTCTTTTTTGTTTCATCAACTTTTGAGTCCATTTTGGATAAGTAGTACTGATAAGTTCAGCATGGTAAGAAATTTTGTCCATAAAAAAATTTGAATCAAGACGTTCGCGTAGAACGTTGCGGCAAGATTTTATTTTATTTATAATAAAATTTGTCACAACTACGCGAACTATTATTACTCCCCGGACATAACAACATAACCCCTTGAAAAAATGATTATCTTATTTATTAGCTATTTTTACTT
>JABFQA010001810.1:0-12664 GCA_022817065.1 Probaryconus sp. ZL-2020 | reverse complement strand
AATAAAAAAAAAAAAAAAAAAAAAAAAAAAGTTGCAAACTGAAATTAAATCTAAAATAACATTAGGGAAATAAAATTCGAAAAAGATTTTACCAAGAAAAGATACAAATAGATTTGTAAAGAAATTGGAAACATTCTGAGTTTGTTCCAACTGTTCTACGTAAAGAATGAGGTTTTGGAAGATGTTTCCTTACGGTAAAGGAAATTGCAAGAAAATATGCAACACGTCAGAAAAGAGTTGAGTGGTAAAAGATAAACTGGATACTAAAATTGTGCAAGGTTTGCGTTATGTTTCAGGTATTTGGTGCAATTGTTGAAAAGTTGCGACAAGGTACGTCCCCATTCTCAAGTTGTCGACGGCAAATTGCGGATGAACAGGCACGCGAATTAACCGGTAACTGTTGGCTAATGTATTTACAGTAGCGGAACTGTAGTTATCAATTACTTTGAATCGTGCTGGCGAAACAAATGAAATTTATCTATATAAGTTACTTGAAAATAAATAAATCGTTTGACGTAATTGGTGATTGGCGACCGATTTTCAAATTAATCATTTACGAAATTCATAGAACAATTGTAATTGTTAAGTTTGTTCAGGCATTGTTTTATTCAAAGCCATCAGATTTTTTACATAATGCACTTCTGATATTAACAAAGATATTTTGTTGTAACACCAGAAATGATTAACGATCCATAAAACTCCTAATCGTTTCCAGGTCTTCCGGAACAGATTAAAGCAAAAGAACGCTAGAGACAGTAGTTAGGTTTGGTAAAAGTAAAGAGCAAGAGGTGGAAAGATTGTCGAATGTCCCTCACATACTTCTCGCATTCAACAAAACGTGGAAAAGGTCGATTCTGGGTTAAAGAAAGTCGAAGGATGGTCATGACCGGAGAACCGGATTCTGGGCCCTATCCACAGTTCCTCCTCGGTTAATCTTCTCTTATCGTTTCTGAAAATAAATTCGCCCACACAATTTATAATATATTCCTGACCACCTTTTTTCATCCTTCCTATTTTTTTTTGCGCCAAATTTGCTTACTGACAGAAGTGTAGCGATAATCTGGCAATCCGATTTCTAAAAGGATGCAAAGGATTTAAACTCTATTCGGGCCCGTTCGTGTAAAATCGGTTGGAATCGGTTGGACTCACTCAGTCAAAGCCGGTCCGTTACCGCGAGAAGGAGAACGAATCGAAGACAAGGCTGGTACCAGCGGACTCAGTCTCGCAAGTACTACCGCGAACATTCGCGTTCACGGTGATGTGCGAGTGATGTGGAATCATCATTGTGATTCAAAGTTCAGTTTTAACAATGACAAGTTCGATTTGATAATAAGATTTCCGGTTGCAAGAGTTGTTTGCGAGGGACAGTGTTGTTTTAGATTAGTTTGTTGGTTCTTGGTGGTTTGACAGCTTTTGTGAGAGTTCAGCTCAGGGCAACTGAAAATCCATACGCGATTATAACGAGGATAGCCGCGGACAATTTTCACCGACCTTTCTGCTTCTTCCGGAAACTCAGAAACTTTTGAAAATACGGATGGTCAATGTGAGTAAAAGTCCAAAAGTTTTGGGAAAATACAATTTGAACGTCGATTTGGATTCGACAGATTTCAATGGCCTCTAGTTATCTATTTGAAGAAAAATAAATTTCGTTTACGAATTTTCAAATATTGGTTCTGTTGTGTTAAAAAGAACTAACATGCATGTCTTTATAAAAAAGAACCATTTAAAACATCCTTTCCAAAAATGTATAGGAATCACATTTAATTATAATTGAATTGTTTTGCATTCAAAGGACTTTAGTCCTGTTCATTTTCATTTTGCAATTGAAATGAACATTTCTAAGGGAAAGGGGGTTTGAAGATTTTCAAAAGATTTGCTCAGATTATTCTTGTCGATGGAGTTCTTAGAGTTGACAGTTCGGTATCATAACTGGCCTACTTTTTCCTCAGGACAAATAATACGAAAATATTACAAAGAAATCGGTTGAATAGTAAAACAAATAGCATTTCTTAAAACAACAGAATTCGCAAACATTATGCAAATTTACACTTTCCAATTGTCTCTGGAAATTGCAAATTTTGTTCATACCATACACGTTTAAAACATACATGCTATTCAAAAAAGACATCCCCTAAGAGGACAAGTAGTCAAGTCAATGCTGAGTCAGCCTTTCATAAACATCCGAGGGTTGGAAAATCCAAGGATTTATCTCTAAATAGTTTGCCCCCTCGTTACGTTTAAGTTTTTCCTCATAAAGTTAAAAGGAAAAGCATAAAAAAAGAAATACTGGAAATAAATTTTCTGTGAACGTTATATGGTGTTATCTTCGCGACAGTAATCGAGCATTGTCTTGTGAGCTTCCGGTTACAAGACATTGTTGAAACCCGTTAATGTAACACCCGCATAAAGTAATCAGGTGCACTAATTGTGCGCATGTAAAGATACAAAACAAGAGAGCTACATTTTTATTCGACATTTTTCGATCGTTAAATTTTGCTGTTATAACGTTAACTGTCATCGCATGTTGGTTATTCATGTTAAATGGCTTTAGATTAGTTCATTTCCTGGTACTAAAGATGCGCAAAATATTCTTGGTATGTGACAAGATATTGCGCGAAGTCACAAGTAAATTCAAACAAATTTTATTTCGAAATATTTGCGTTTTAAATGTTACAGAGAGAATCAAAGTTTATTTCGACATTTTAGAATTTTGATTTCGTATATTTACCATTGTATTTTTTGTTATAATTATTCTTATTGCAATGCATGTAGAACAAGCTAAGTTTCACAATTCTAATCACATTCTAATGAAAGGTGTTTTCAGCCTGTCACTCCAAAAAATAAAATTTACATTTTCACAGTTGGAATTATATCGAATAATATCAAACGTTGCTTTGTTCAAACCCTTTAAGGATATGTGTATTTTATAACGTTTTTTATTTATTTATTTCTTTGAAATAACTATCACTTTAGTATCTCTAACTTTCTGTGAGTCCATACTATATATGGATTCATTAACCTTTCGAGTTAAAATGTAACATTTAATTTAAAAGGTAATAACGTAACATAAATTTTAAAACTAAACACAGAGTCAAAGTAATTTATGATAGTCAAATATTTGCAATGCTCTGTATATTTTGTTACATCTCTCTGTCTCTCTTTCTCTCTCAACAGTTTAAATTTTGTTGTCAGTTTATACGTTTTTCTAAATAAATAACTGAGAGTTTAATTAAAAGTTCTCTTTTATATTTCATAGCTGTTTTGTAATATTCATTATTTTATGTAGTAATGATTAAGAAAAAAAAAAAACGAATATTTAAATGCGATCTGGTTTCATATTTTAGTTTCTGTTAACAATGATGCTGCAAGCAGGATAAACCAGTATTTTCATATACGTATGATGCTGTTGAATTCTGTTGAAACGTGTATTTTTTTATTTAATATTGAAACTTTTAACATCTTTTAATAAAATAGTAAGCTTTTACAACTGATTATAAAAGGAATGACTGATTGATAAATCGTAATAATCTATTGAAAGATTATACCCACACAAAAGCCTAACAAAAGATGTAGAAATTATGTATTTTTATTGTAATTGTGTACAAATTACAACAGAACTTGTAAATTCATTTTTATCGAATTCAATTGGCAGAACGCATTTTAAATATTCTATCGTAAATCAGACTTATCAGCATATCGTTTTTAGACTTTACCTATAATAGGGATTCCTATAATAGGAATCCCTAATGAAATGCAAATATCATAATGAAATAGAATCCAATTACAATATAACAATTTACATTTCCAATGGTTTCCGTGTTTGAAAATAATTTTGCAAATCAGTTAAACTACGTCAAAATTACAGAAGTTACCCCGAAGAAAATTATTCAAATTGCCAACAACATGTAGCGAACAATAAAGAAATACATTTCTTCGGCGCATTACATGTGAAACGAGATAATTTGTGGGGTCTCTATTTTTGACCCCTCCGTTTTTCCATTTAACCCGAAGACATAAAACGTTCGCATACGTGTAACTTGTACGTTTTACCGCCAAACAATTGTGTCATTTGCCGAACGTATTCTCAATATCATTGTTATTTTCTGTAGAAAGTCGAATTTCTAGACTCACGACTTCTGGCTGCAACTTGAAATTCGAAGTTCATGGTTATTTTGTTCCTTTTATCTTTCCTTTTATTTTTTGGGGTCACGACGAAAAACGTGAGCGTTTTACAAAATAATTCACAATGCCGCTACAAATCACGTTTGATGTATCTGACGCCCGATTGTCGCGAATGTGTGTTACCTTTTTCGTTTTCCGGTTCGAGTGATTTGACGATTGTTTAATGATCACCTTTGTTGCCGAGCTCGTTTGGGAAAGTATGCATTTATTCGACGACGTTAACGTCTTCATTATGCCAGGAGTCGTTTAATAATGAGTTTTCAATTCGTATTTAGTAGGCGATGATTTACCGACCGTTAGACTATGCTTTGGGACCGTTAGGATCAAGTAAATGAATAATTCTTCCTTCCATCGTCAGTGCGTAAGATCCCAAAAACGATACGGTAATTCTTAAGCGACTTCTGTCGGTCGGCTTCCTCTAATTATTATTTTTTCATACTTCGAAGTGTTTTCAATTAGATATATTCACATTAAGAACTCAAACATAATAGTTTTGTTATAATTTTGTTTATGCATTTTTAAAAGAATACACGCAGAGAAAATTTAATGAAATTTTACCGTACATGTGAACATTTAGGCGAAGATAAAAACAGAGTATTTTGAGAGATTTTTAATTTAAAAAATGTTTTAAAAATTATCACACAGTATAGTAAAGATTGTGAGAATCCAGTTCAAGAAAATTTTACCACAATGAATCACAATCTCATAATTTTTCACCAAATTTTTCTTTGCCTGTAAAATCTACTTTTATGTTTTGGGAAAATTATTTTTTGAAAAATTTAATCCCCAACTTCCTGTTCCTGAATGAAAATAGCACGAAAAGAGTAACTAAACAAAATTTTATGGCGCAGTTTACTGGCCCTTCGTACTATTACTATACTACTTTTGTACTATTATCCACACTTTAACTTACCAATATCCCGAGCAATGCTTTTACGTTTTCGCTTTACGTATATATGATTATATGTTACGTTGTACGGTTCAACGTGTAATCAGTCGTGATTAGACGTAGTAGATGTATTGTTTCATTATGATTGCATATATACATTTGTACATGTCAATATAGTTGGTCCATTAAACATAATTTGTGTTGATTTCTAAAAGATATGTAATGAATCTATAAAATGATATTATAATTCAGAAAATAGAGTAGTAAAAATTACTGATTGTTGTTCTATTACAATCATCGTGTAGTATAATTCAGGTGTGGATTTAATACGTTATAATATGTTTCGGCATCTATTATAATCAAAATGAATCAGAAAATAATCACAAGATTTCTTTGTATCAAATTACATTGACGAAAAAAAAAAATTATCAAATTATATCATGTAAAATGTGAATAGAGAAATTAGAAAATCTATGCTTCGTAACTGAATACACAATCGTTTTTTAAAGAAAGTGAAACATTTTTGTTTCTCGTGCGAAATGGTATTATGTACAAACTGATAAACGATTATTAAATTAAAAACATTGTGGTCAAGAAAATGATTATAATCCTGTTGATAAAAAATTTCTTACAAAATGATCCTTTGTCATGTACAATATTTTCGATAGAGTCTTTCAATAATGAGGAGTTGATTGGGTATTCTCTATTAACCACCTTGCTTTTATTTGGCTATTAAACATTGTTTCCATGCCCGAATGGATACAGTTTGACATACTTCGCTTAATACAAACAATGTAATTATATAATCTCCCGCGAAACAATGCTGAAAGAAAATAATAAAAGCCATAAATATATTCCAAAGAAGCTTGGCATGTCGTTACTCAGTGTGTTATTAACCATCTTCCTCATTGCTCTGGTTCTTTATGCCACTTCATCTTGCGGTTGGCTTCCTGTTGCTTTGAATCCTGAAGTTGAGTCTAAGGTATTTACAAACATCCAGTGAGAATAATTGCGAGAGCAAAATTTCGATGAGCAATTTCAGTGAATTTTTTTCGAAATTATTTACGTCTCGATACAAATTCATTAATCATACAAATTGTTACAAAAACAAAGAAAGGATTAATTGATGTTAAAAATTGAGTTTAGTAAAACATTCAAAAAGTAAAGTGTTTTTCTTCCAGAGGGAGTAATGAATCAATTTCCTCCCTGTAAAAATGAGAAAGCTTTTTGCAAACATTATGACACTCTTTAATAGTTTCTCCAATGAAATATTATCAACCAGAATTTTCTGAATATTCTTAACGAATGATAAAAACAGCAAAGATTCCTCAACAACGGTCATCATCGCTATAAAGAATGTTTCGCGAGACGGTCAGAAATGTATTGTATCTCGGGACGTGTTTTGTTAACATCATCGATGCAAAACAGGTTTACATCTGAAATTCTTTAAAGTCGAAAGAATGCGCGTCGTAATAAAGTGATTTTCCCACTTCTCGAGGCTTGAAACTCTAAGGGGCTTTAACAATTGTTAAGTTTAATTTTAAGTGCGCGATTTCATTTGCGCGTAAAAAATAATTTCTGCGTTTCCACGCACGTGTGTGCGCAAACTTTCTCATGTCTCGCGAACTTGTGTATTATTGTGCTTTACGTGTGAATATATATATATATATATTTTATTTCTGTGTGCAAGAATGCGTTTAAGTACACACGTCATACGTGCGCAAGAATCTTTGAGCAGAATTTCATTTTCTACACATGCATACAACTTTCCACCGCGTTTATTTGCATGTTCCGTTTTGCTCGCGGAGTTTCTGATGCGCGCGCTCAATTATTACGGTCTCCGTCTGAATTTCACTAAATCATACAATTTGACTAATCATGCTTGAACGCACCGTTTAAAACTAATAGCTGCGAGAAAATGCGGAAGCATCGTTGACGCGACGTTGACTCGATAATTATCTGTATCTGACGGAGCTTCGCGTGTTATTACAGAATAACTCAAATGTCTATTTCTTTGTTGATGCTCGAGCAGATTACATTTTTTTTCGTTTGCATTGTGAACAAATTTCGTAAAACTATTAATATGACTAACGTGACGTTTCAATTAAAAATTAGTTCAGTTTACTCTATTTCGAATAAATATTCTTAAATTTTTAAATAAATTTTACTAAAGTCTCATGAATTTTTGCTATTTGCTCTAGTAAAATTAATTAGAAACACTTAGTAATTTTTTTAATAACGACAGGATAAGTCACGATTCCTAGAAGCTGTAGTAAAAATTCATGAAATTTCCAATAATTTTTCATAAGACTTTTTTCACCGTGTATAAATAAAGTATGTTTTTAATATGTCTTAAAAAAGATTTTGCATGACAAAAGTAGATGCAAAAAGGCTGAAAGTATTGATTTCTCTCTTTTACCTGCAATTGTCTTCCGGTCAATGGCGAGTAAAGCATCGTGGAGCTCTTTCATCGAATGCACTTCAGGACCAAGTCCAGAGATCCAAATCAATAGTAGCCGAAATCCGTGCTCCTTGTAACTCGTGGGACCTACGATCGCATCTTTATCGTCCTTTTCATAAGGCTGCTCCTCATACTTCGCAGGAACACGAAAAAGTATAAACCACGAAAAGCAGCTGCTCTTGCTGAATTTTCGTTATCTTTTTTTTTTTTTGTTATTATTATTATTTCTCAATACTATATACTTTGCAAACTTTAATTTAAATTACTATTATGATATCATAAAAGAGACGAACTTTTTTTTTACATACACTTTTTGTTAATAACAATTAAATTATATGTACTTAAATTGATAATTTTTTTTTTTTTTCAATATTTTTAATACTGCAATTTCATTTAATTTGCAAGAGTTGAAAAAATATCTGTTGCCAATTTTAACTAAAGAATTTTCAACGTTTCTTTTTTGTTCAATGATTTTAATAACTTATTTCATGGTTCGAAAATATTTCTAATAAAATATTTACTAATTATTTACGTACATTTGCAAGCGTTTTTTACAAGCAAAATGCGCGAAAACAAAGAAAAACAACAATATTAGAAAAGTAATAACGTTTGTGTCGTAATTGGAAAATTTATTAATAATAATTTGTAGTGTCCACAAATATTTTCGTGAAGATAATTCTTTCAATTACTCTGGTCCATAATTAATTCTGAAGAATTTTTAATAATGAAATCGTTCAATAATGAAATAATAATGGAATTTTAATTTCTAAAACTTCAGAATAAATTTCTTATAACAAGAAAGACAAATGAAATAATCATTAATAAGAAACGCAAGTTTAAATTACAGTTAAAAGGAAAAACTAATATGAAATTTGTTAGTCGTCAGATTTCGTGTTCTTTTTCTTTAGGAAAAATTAAAAAGCAGTAAGGAAATATAAAAAGTACATTATTCAACCAAAAAGAATAATATCAAATAACTGTTGGAATGTATTTCAAATGAAGACGATTTTATGATGACGTTTTATGGCAGATGATCGATGTTTAAGGCTTAGTGGAAAGATTCACTGGAGACGAATAATAGTCTGAGGTCAAGATCTCGTGCAATCTGTTCTTGTTATAAGACTCCACGATGTAATTTATTTTACATTTTCCATATCGTTCATTTTGCAAATTTCATTTCCCAGTATTATTTATGTTCTCTTTTATCCCACACGCAAAAGAAATAAGTTACGGAGAATCAGGATGAAAAAATATATATTAAAAAATTCGTGAACATTGAAGGACGTCAATTTTAATTTTGGCAGACTTTAGAAAAGCAGAGGATTTCAGACAATCTTTTATTGCTCGAAGTAGAAAATTAATCATGAAAGTCCGATAAACATAAAATTGCAAAATAGTTAAATTTGGTATTTATGTTTTGAATAAACTTGTATATTTAAGGGTTTGAATTTTTTGTAAAAGGAATATGAAGAAGAGAATAATATTATTTAATATTTTGAAATTCCCATATTTCTAGTTTGATGAAATAATACCAACCATGTATTGTATGATCATATTTCCGTATTTTATAGCATGAGCGAGCACATTCCTGATTAAACCCGAGACGACAATATTTGCTTTGCAAGCATCATATTTAAAAGTCCTTTTTAAATTAAGCAAATAAAGGAGAGCAAATATAAGAAATTCAAATATTTGTTTTTGCAATGATAAATATCACTTTTGGCAAAAACAGTGTGTTGTCTGACTTAATTCATATTAGTCTCGTAATTCAATTTCACTTTGACAATTAATAAATTTGCAAAGGATTAATTGATTAATTCATAATTAATATTGTAAGACAAAAAATTTTGAATGAAAAGAAAGGTGAGTTTATTTAAAGATCAACGTTTGTATGCTAATGTTTTAAAGCTTATTGAACAGTAAAAGTTAGGTTTTGTTAGTTTTGTAATATGCATTTTGCATTCGCGAGTAAACAATTTTTCCAATTATGGCACGGATATCAATAACTGATAATTAACCAGCATACTGTAAACAGTTTTTGTAACAACAAAAGCAAATTTTGCACATATTTGTGTGTATATTCATATTGCGACGTAGAATAGTGTAATTAACTTGTATTATATCATTTCATTTATATTAAAATCCATCTATGCGAATTATTTATACGATCAATAAAATTCAAATTCAAATCATATTCAAATTAATCGTGTCATATAACTTGTAATTGTTTTTTATATATTCAACGGAAAATGTCTTTAAATATGATTACTAATGTACAAATAAGTACAACTTAAATTTTGAGTTTAAAGCGACATTCCATTTATCCACTCAAAATTCAAAACTTTGTAACTTTGGACAAATCTTTGAAAACTTGCTTTCGATAACTTTGATAACTTTTACAATGACCACAATAAATCTTCACAAGCCTTTGAAAGTACCAAACTGAAACAGCGACTCAAATATGTGCTTAAAATTGCATGCATGCAAAATTGCATAATTGTTTGTGAAAAGTCAAATAGAATACAAAAAAAGGTATCTTTTGTTCGTTATTTACCAGTGTATTGGTGTTCTATAGCAGAGATCTGGTCTTGAGTGAAAGCCCAATGCAGAGCAAGCTTTTTCCAATCCCCAGGTGCCAGGTGCTTATAAGCCAGCTTCCATAGAATGGATCGAACGTGTTCGGAAACTCCGTCGTTATTGCTGGCAATACGGCTACCGTATGACTCTTCCCTCCAACGTCTCCTGGCTGGCGTTAACTCTCGAATTTCTTTATCTGAATTAGAATCCTCCTGGAAGAAACATTTTCGTTCTCCTTTTTTGTTTATTGATTTGTTTTTCGACTTAAGGTAGAAAATCAGTTTCAGGTGTTCACTCAAGATTTTCTTAAAAAATATCTCTATATCTCTATTTTTTTTTTTTTTTACATTAATTTACACTGAGAAAAATTCTTAACAAATATTCATAAAATTTCGTTTGAAATTTACCATACACGCTGCTTTTTTACCGTAAATGGCGTAAGTTTAGGAAGCAACTAAATATTTCTTATGCATTTTAACATGAAATTTCTTTTCTTTTTGTCTTCTTAGTATCGTCGAAGGGATATTACACGTTTATCTATTAATGGTCCTATTATTACTTTCTTAGACGTGATTAGAATTGAAAATTCTTTCTTATTCCTTTTTAAAGCAAGAAATTAGGTAGGATTAAAGTATTAACCAAGTAACTAAAATTATTTAAATTATTCTGAAAGTTTGTTCAATACTGAGGATATAAAACGAAGTAACAGTAATTTATATGTAAATCGTAAATCCTACTTTAAACTACATACTCGAAATGTTTAGCAGTTTTATTAACTTTGAGGATTTAACCGGTTTAAACTTTTACCGTGATCTAATTATTTCCTTCGTTGTTACGAATGAAAACAAAATCATTGATATTCTTAACTGTTAAAACTCAATCAAAATCCTTATTATTAACGTTGCAAATTTCTTGGAAATTATCGTCGATTATCACAAAGAATTTAATTTCTTTATTTATTCATCAAAATATATATATAAAAAAAAAACAATTTTGATGAAAAACCTATTCACATTTTTAACAATCGAATTATAAAGAATGTAAATTGATTTCCAAGTTGCACGAATAAAAATTGTTGAAATAAGGAAGAGCAGAAGCTTGTAAAAGTTTGCACGAACTTTATCCAACTACGACAAACTTTTAAAGATCGTCATTTCGTATCCCTTTCATTTTGACACAATTTCGCGTTAACGAACTAGGCTCATTTGAAACTTAATATAAAATGAATATTCCAAAAGGATCGAGAGTAAAAAGTAATAGTTCAGTTGCTCACTGGAGTCGGGTAATCCAGCCTAGCAGTTCGAATGATCATATCAACGATGGCCGTAAAACTGCCCCTTGCTGCTATATAAAGAGGCGTTTTTCCACTCTAAAATTACAATGCGTGCAAATTTATTCATCATCATTGTTATTTATCAGTGTTATTAATAATTGAAAACAATTGAAATATATAAAATATGAAATTTTAATAACGATAACTTATGAATGATTTAAAATTAAAAGTTGTTAAATAAATTATTACCTGTTCTCTTTGTTCGATATTTGCGCCAGATGCGAGGAGCAGTTTGCAAATGTCAGTGTGTCCCATTTCAGCAGCAATATGTATTGGAGACTGGATTCTCTGAAGTAATTAATATTTCTAATTTATGGTTCATAATACCTATGTTTATTTCAATCAATACCTCTCGAAAATATATTATTAAAACAAATATAATCATTTATTAAAACAGTGCAATTTACATTCACTATTCACTATTATTTGCGTCACAATGTAAAGAACACATTGCTGTATGGGAATTGTAAAATATCACTTTGATCATCCATAAAATATCATCCATAAAATGAAATTGAGGTACATTCCTGATCTTACGTCACGCAATTTTTATGACCGCGTCGTTTCATTGAAAATAATAGTGAGCGTGTATTTTGATTGATAAGAACATAAGTTACAGAATACATTAATTGATAATAAATAATTTTTGTTGTTTTTTTTTTTTTTTTTTTTAATTCTGAAAATGTGTGGTTTCGTATTAAAATTCAATACTTTTTGTAACATGAAAATAACACGTTTCTGCAAGGAGTTGCATTCATAATGGGAGACAATAATTTTACTATGAGTTTCCGGTGCAATGTAGTGTGACATTTGCGATTCAACCAAGTACCACGTCCATACTATGTTGCGAGCCGTTTACTTAATGTGATATCAATATTAATTTTAAACGGACATGCACAAGTATACACATTTTAAAATTTCCCTCTGTAATAACATCAAAATGTTAAAGGCTATTATGCAAATTTATATGAAGTATTAGAACGAGAAGATAATTATTATTTGCAGCGCGTAAATATTGATTAGTCCGTTTAATTAGAAAATTGCCATGTTACTTTGTTTCTGATAATTGATGTTTCTAGAGAACATTAATTTACATTAGTTACAATTTAATAATCGTATGCTTATTTATTAGTCATGGTATTTATTTGTACAATACTGAATTTAAATTAACAATTGCCATCTCATTTAGAAAACATTTTTTTTTTTTTTTTTTTTTTTTTTG
>JABFQA010001809.1:0-12664 GCA_022817065.1 Probaryconus sp. ZL-2020 | reverse complement strand
TTTTTTTTTTTTTTTTTTTTTTTTTTTTTTTTCATTTGATATTCAGAGCGAATTAATCTAAGTCAACAAAGATTAATGCAGTTTGAGGGATTTTTTTTCAACGGGGTAATTTGGTTCAAAAAGTCAATTGCTCTAAAAATTTTATTTATGCAAATAGACCAAGACTCTTGACAATTTAGTCAATATTCCTCAAAGCTGAAAGTAAGCCATGTAGACGAACGAATTTCTAATAAAAACGCAAGATAAATGCCGTTAACACTGATGACTTTATCATAGCAATAACGTTAGCAGTTGAAAAACATGACTTGCTGAGTGCGAAATGTTGAGGGGTATGCCGAAAATCCGCCTTAGCATGATAATTGATTCAATTAGTGAGATGAATTCACCGCTAACGAACGCGCAGTAACGTTGAGGTTAAAAGCGTAAAGGGCTGTAAAATCAGAACTCTGTATATATATCGCAAGAAGCGCGTGCACTTTGGAATAAAAAATGCCGCAGTCCTTAAGAAAATTGTTTTCTAAATATCTTCGAAACACGATGGTGAAGTTGACAGAAAGTAATCAAAGTGATATTCGGCAGACCAGTGATTCTCAACCAAAAAAAAAATGTTTATTCCCCATTCTGTATTAATTAGAGTAAACCTTACTAACTTTTATACAAATTAAGTGGACCGATTGTTAAGGAATTATAACAAACAAAATTAATAAATTAATTTTAGTGATAATATTGAATTGATGGGGAAATAATATATATAGGCAAATGGAAAAGGAAAATTAATTTACGTTCTCTCGTTTGAAAATGAGGGAAAATAGAATGAGAACAAGAGGAGTGGGGCGGCAAAATCCACAAATCACCGAATAAACCAGAACAATGACGCCGTCCAATCCAAGTGAGAGAGCCAACAGAAGAGACTGGACCAGCTGAGGGGAATCGTCGAAAGGGTTTGTGGGGGCTATGGGCCACCGTGCACTAAAACGCGCGCCGGCTGACGATAAATTTGTCGACAGAGTCAATAACAGGAGCTGTTTCTGTGATTTAATGATACCTGCTTCACGAGCATCGGTACCACTCTGTTTGTGTGTTTTCACTTTTCACCCCTTACAACTGACATGCCCTGCAAAAAATGTTTCTCCCCTTTTTTCTTAAAACATACAAAATATTTAGCACACATTTTTATTTCTACATTATACACGACAGTTTTTTTTTTTTTCTTGTTTTTGGTCGAAAAATTCGCAGAAAATAAAATTTGTTCGATCGTGTGTAGAACAGCGTACGAATTTATGAGTGAATAGTGAAATTATATTTCCCCTTTAAGCTACAGAAATTTGTCATAAACAATAGTTATATTAAAAATGAATTACTGATTATTAGAAATTGGAAGAATTGAAATTACAATAAATTTATTCCAATGTGGACATTTAGGACATGAAAAAAATGTATGATATGTGGTCTAAATTTGTGAACGAATTTATTGAGAGTGGAAATGGACTCTTTCGTCCATTTAATAACAGGCCATTAATTATGACGACGTTAGTTGTGCCAAGTTCTTGATTATTTGTATAAAGATGAAAATGAGACAGAGAAGGATAAGAGTAAAGTTGAAGGGGGAAACACGATTGAACGGGAAACACAACACGTTTGTTATACGAAACGACGTTTATCGGCATTAACGTCGAGTAAAAGAGAAGGAGGCAGGCGCGGTGGCAGCGGAGCATCCCGAGACGTGTTTTATCGTGAATGTGCTAAAAGCAAAATCTCGGCGATACGCCTCAAAACCTTTTAGCGTCTTTTCGAGTGAAAGTCAACCGGAATACTCGGAGTTAGGGCCTCGATAGAGTAAATTCACCAGATCTCGTAACAAGTTTCAAAACAACTTCCTTTTCGCAAAGCGTTTTTCATTTTTTTTTTTGCTTTCGTCCTTTTTTGCGCGTTGTAAACTTATGTTAAAATGTCTGATAATTCTATTATAAATAACTGCTCTTCTTATACATTTGCATCATAATTTAACGGTCACCGCTTTTAATTTACATAATAACTTAATTATCACCTAATGTTAAAATTTCATTTTAACAAATAAATCGATGATGATTTCATAATGCAATATTCTTATAGTTCCATACTGAATTACTAGTTTAAAAAAATTATAACAATAATTGCTGTTTTAGTGCTTTATCCTGTGACGATTTTTTGTGTTGATTGATACGCAATTTAGCGGACAAAATCTAATTGATTAGAACATGATCAATCATCCGCCAGTAGTAACTATTTACTTGTATTACACTGATCGCAATATAACGTGGTATATAATTTTGTTTGTATTGATTGGAGTAAACAGTACCGTATTAACCATAATCAAATAGTCCTTTTTTTTTTAATTTGGTGAAATCTGATTCTCAAAAATATTTGCTAATGTTTCTTTAGAAAAATTAAAAATTCATTGACTATTTCTGAAACCGAACAAAATACAATGTATTTATAACTTCTTTAATTTAAAAAATCTCCAAGATTTAAGACGTTCGTAAAGCATCAATTTCTTATTTTTCCACCAATTAACGCGACATAGAATTATATTTAGCAGAATGATCGAAGCACTCGAAACCGAAGGAATCGTATAAAAGTAATCGCTTTGTAGTAGCATTTAGGCCTGGCTTTTAATCTCGGTGCAATCGAGAGGCGCTCTAATTAGAGTTGACTCTAGGTTTGCCGGAGAAGGGGCCAGGAGACAAGTAGCGGGAAGAGGTATGTTTAGTTTTTAGTCTGGCGCAGTTACACGCCGTGGTAATTAAAATCTTGATTAATGCACGTGTCCATCAGAATTCCTCTAATGAACTTTCACATCAGCACTCTAGAAAGGCACACCCGCTCGCATCGCACGTACACAATGCGATCCTAATCACGGCCGATTAAAGTAACGTAAGAACCACGCGGACTACCGAGCTATGTAAAATGCGCATGTGGATGCAAGATCATAATCTCGTTCCTTATAGGGACCAGTGATGTGCTGCTTACAAGTGCCATGCTGAATTAAGACTAATTTACTCAAATCAGTTACCATTGTTATTGTCTGAGCTACATCTTAAATGTTAAGGTTACTTAGACTTCAATTACAAAGCAAATTGCTCATTACGATTATTGTTATAACAAATGTAAAAAATAAAAACATATACTTTCATCATGAAAATGTCGATTTCATGACAATCGTGATAAAATATAAGATATCAAGACAATGGTTTGGAAATTTTTCTCTCGAGGCAACGTCGAAATTTCCTTTTCTCTCGAAACAAAAATACGTATTCCGTTATAATATGTTTGACCCGAACCAATAAAAAAAAAGCTATCCATTATAAATTCCTTCTTTCAACTTGACCAAGAAAAACAAATGCTGCTGAAAGCAAAGACATGGTCTGTTTTACATCGCCGACATGCCGTAACACGTATTTCGCATACATTTAAATCGGATGAAAAAATGTTCGAATGAAAAGTACTGTTATGACGTACGGTATGTAAACATGTGTGGTGCTGCTCTAGAGAGAAAAGCGACGCTTGTACGCCTCGTGGTGCAGCGGATCGAAAGTAGGAAGAAATGGGAAGCACGACCGAAGATGGAAAAAAAATTACCGCACAAGAAAAAGAACATTCAAACCCACATCGATTAACAACGATGATACATAACTCCGTGTACCATTATTATTATTGCAATAATTATTGTTACGTGTCGTTGACACTGCAGCAAATAAATCAAAGTTAATTGGGAAAAGAAAAGAAATGGTACGTTATACGTTATTTTACAATCATGGACTTTGCGAAACTTTTTTATTTCATCGAAGTTGTTTTCATTTTGCGAAAAATATATTTGTAACAAAATAGATGAACTTGAGACCTTAAATTTACGTAATGACCATTATAGAATGTCGGTAATTGTTGGGCAATTAATTTCAACAAATTTTTGCAAAAATTTGCTAATTAGGCATTTTTAACGAACGAGCCATTAATAAATTTCGTGCTTGCACATGGTTCCTAACATCCCATTGGCCGTTCTGTAACGTGTGTAAATAGCGAATATTTGCTCTTGTCCCTTAGGAAAGAATGTGATGTAATGGGCAAACAAAATTATTGTAATGTAAGAAACGTCATAATTAATTGCAAATTAATTAAATGCTTACACTAAAAAAAAAAAAGAAGCTGAGTTAATTTAAACAATATACAAAGCTTTAAGTGGTTGAAGGTAATATTCGAAGTTCACCTGCAATTTGCAAGACAAGGGAATTTCCATTTTCATTATATATTCGTACATACATAACTTATGACAATATAAGACTGAGCTTGGCCGATGTGAAATATGATGTTAATCATTCGTCTCTGTGTTAATGGGCAAGATTCTTAGCCCGATGGGTAATCACGTCAAAACGTCAGATAAATTCTTGTTTAAGTTGATATTACGTTTTATGTTATGAGTTCCGCACGTTTAAAAATGTACTACAGTTTAATATAAAAACACATTCGAGGGCTGATAAAATATTTCATTCAATTACAGAAATTGCACAAAATGTAACAAAGAAGTCGAGTTATTCGGACACGTTTCATTTGAATTCTCGCTAATAACGTAACATGAATTATAGCAATGAAAATATTTCTTAATTAAAATTTCGTTAATATTTTTCAACGTTCGCGTACGTATAGTTTATTAATTTTCAAATGTTTATTATTGACTGGCTCGCTTTAACACGCGGCAATAATTAAGTAAGTTAAATATTCATTAAAACTTTTTAATTTATTTACTAAACTCATTTTTTTGTATTCACAATGCAGATTGTAATTTAATTATGTGCGATAAAAATGTAATTAGTACATCGACTATGACGAACGAGGCAACTTCGCATTATTTCATTAATATTTAGAAGCTCTTGGAACTTTTTATCGTAGAGTTTTGATATTTAATTTAGATCAATCAATTATTTCACCTTTCGCCGCAGGAAAAATTGTCCAGATTGTCTAATTTAAAAAAAAAAGGAATGCGAGAGATTATAGTTAGGAAAACTCTTTTAATGAGACATAAAAATGTTATTGCAATTTAGTTCTCCGTTAATTAAATTAAGTTCCGTTTAGGATGATTTACGGTTTTAAAGATTAAAGCGATACGTTTGAACACAGGTGTCTCGAGTATATTATTGTATTTTTTTACAAACTTTTTGATTTAAGAGTTATGTACAACAGTATCGCAATTAAACAACAACGCACAGCTTTGTCTGTCTATTTCGAAATTGTTTATTCCAGTGAAAGAATTTGAAAATATGCTATTAAAGCATTTTTAACATTCCTTTAAATAAAAAAATATTGCACAGGTTTGCCAAAGTAGAGATGAACAAAATTAAAAAAAAAAGAACGAAATAAAAATTCATCAAGTGAAATCAGCCGAATGTAAACTTTAATATTTTATATCAAAATAATACAAATATCTGAATGAAGCTCAAGTTGGCAGACTGGATTCCATCAGACTGAAGGAAAAACGTAACGTACAAAAATCGACGAAGATTTTTAACGCCAATTTAACTCGTTACAAAAATTCCTCAAGTATTTTTTTGTTTCAGACAATCTCGTAATTAATAATTTGTCTTGTACGATATCCAGGAACTTAATTTCTGGTCGTAAATGAATCTCGAAGAACGGCATTCCCAAAATCTGGCATTGCCGTGGTACAGAGCAATAGCCGATAATTCGAAAGAAGCAAAACAATGCATAAATTATCCCAAAAACAATTGCGAGTAACTCGAACCTCGTGACGAGGTCGGGCTCAACGTGACAGGCTTTCCAATCTCTTTTCCGTAGCTCTCGGGTCTTGCCTTGGATTTATCTGATTCAATCTATATGCAAATCAATTATAATGCTAAATTAACGGCCCTAGATGGGACGGTGGCTTATATCCGCGCAGACCGATTATCCGGCCACGTATTCGTTACTAGTGCTCGCAATTATGACCTAGTCATTATAATGACTATTTAGTCACCGCTCGCTCCGCGGGGCAATTTTATCATCATCGGGCTGCGTGAGGCGCTTTAAACGCTCCTAACGAGTTGAATATCCCGTCGCCAAATCGCGCGCGCGTTCGCATCGGGCGCGCAAAGTGCAAGCAATTCACCGCTCAACGTGAACATCATTTACTCAGCAATAACGATGAACAAACAAATTCGATGCGACGTTATTCCGGTAAACACACCGAATCCACGTCACTCCAGTTAAGTTAGGAAATACTCGAACACTCATTTTTATCAACCATTTTTTTTACACTCCCTTCCCCCGCGCTTTCTCTCTCCCTCTCGTCCCCTCCTCGTTCACTTAATTTGTCTCTCTCTTTCTCTTCATTATGCGGAGTTATATTGAACTGAGTTTAATTAGTTTTGAAATTATAATGAGGCTTTCTATATACGACTGATAGACAAGATAATTACACGTCGAAATTAAATGTGTCAAGATTTTATTCCGCGATTTCCGTGTTTATAAATAACCTTTTTTGGCTCGGTAATTGAAATTTACTTTTTTTTTTTCCCCGTGCTACACACCGAGACGTATGGTAATCGCGGGGAAACCGTTTCATGGGATAGAATTCTTTTTATGTTCCCTTCTGATTTGCGTTTTGTAATTGTTTAGGTCTTTAGGCTGATTCATTGAGGAAGGAAGAATCGTTGATTGAGCACAGGTGTGTATTTGTCTGTGCTAAAGTCTTAAAAGTTTGCAAGTTATTACGACGTATAATTTGAATTTTCCTTTACGCAGCGAAGTGTGTCAAATGTGAATTTGCGACTCGCGTATTTTTAACAATATACTATTGTAGTTAATTGACTTTTGGTTAAACTGTTGGATAAACGAAAAAAATAGATAATTTAATTATGTATCAAAAGTATCTAAAAGATTTCAGCTTTTAACAGAATTTCCTTTAACTGTCAAAAGAATTACTTATGGCAATATATTGAATGAATAATCATTAGTCCGTTAAAGGAATCTATTGTCGGACAAATGATTCTTTTAAGAGTGTAAAAATGCTTAGCGGAAATTAACATTAATTCATATATATATATAATACACGCAATTATAAAGCTGTTTACTGAAGATTAAAAACTGACTCGAGCTGTGGCGCACATTGCACACATTAAATTGCACTTGTATGTATGCCTCTCTACGTTTTAAGCAATTATTTAAGTAGACTTATTTATGACTGTAATTACATATTACTATGTACGCATCATTATAACTGTTTGCCAAAATTATCTTCCACATGTGTGCGTGTATATGTATACACATAATTTTCAATTATCAGTATCTCACGATAAAGGAAACAGAGCACTGGAAACTCAAAGATTATACTGGGATATGTGTTCATTAGAGACAGTACACATATTTGCTATTTATCATTCGAGTGCTAATGCCAAATTCAAAATTTTGTATTTCAAATTAAAGTCCATTTAACTTCAACTCAAGATCTTGTATCATTGTCATGGATCATACTTATTGAATTGAGAGCCAACGAAGGAACCTTGGAAATTGGTTGAAATAATTTTTTTGACCAAGTGAATGAAGCAACAAACGCATCTAAAACAGATAATTCTGTAATGTCAATGAGGAACACCGTTAAGCGTATCTCCATCATGTAACAGCAAGAACAACATCAAGTCTATTCAATTTATACTTCTACGGGGTTAGGAACTACCATTCCAATGGATACAGTCAAAGGGTCTCTACACACGGACACAGTTAGGGGCAGTTTAATATCGGATAATTGAATCCAAGCCTCCAACTTCGTCTTCTTGCTCGCTTCCACCATGGACCACGACTCTCTTGCTCTCGCTCTGTCCTTCTGTTTCACTTAATCGCGGATAACCCTGATGAAGTGAGGAAGAGAGACAGACGCGAATGAAAAGTGACGGAGAAGATGAAACGAACGAAGATGGACCAAAAAGTTAAAGAGTATCACGCTGAGATAACTAAGATAGGTCACGTGATAAAAAAGTTATTTCGTTGTTATAATTGTGCATATAAAACAATTTATAGCGCAGTTTATTTTTCATGCAGATCTTCATTGAGGAATAAAATTAGCAGGAGGATTATTTGGAAACTGACTTTAAATTATGCTTTTAATTGCTTTACTAAAAATTGCAATTTCATTTTGTTCTTTTTTTGCATGATATTATAATAGCAGTAACAATAATTTTTATTGCATATTATATGATAATAAATGATTCACGGATTTGTAAAAAAGACTTCTCTTTTTAAATGGATCGTTTTGTGATGAACAAAAAAAAATCATTCCCATTTTCATTATCGCAGGCGTACAATTTTTACATATTTTTCGTTACACACACGACAAATATTTGCACGAAAGCCCGTCTCATTGAACGAACGCTGGGCCATTGAACACGTTAGTAACAACGTTGACCTATCAAACGTTGGGAACTTTTCAGCGGGAAATTTTGCGAAGAATCGAATATCGTTGTAACAATTAATAAATAATGAGTGTATTCCACGCCTATCTTGCATGCGAATAATGCCATGTCATTTTCGAACGATCGAACGAGACCGCGCGAGGCGGAGTTATTTATTATGCACGCGGCACGTACGGCCGATCATTTTTTTCATTTCAAACATTTTTGATACGAAAGGGGTAGAAATTAAAAACAAAACAAAAAAATTTAAAAAAAAATGGACGCTATCAAATCAATGAAATTTGTTCATCCGACAATAATCATCGATGCGAATTTCATCGCGCGATTAAACAAAAAGCATCATTTTTTTCCCTCTGTAACTGGTTTAATTTATTTTTCAGAGGGAAACACGCCGCTGCGGGACGGGCGCATCAAATGCGCATTTCATCTCGAAAAGAGTGACGGGCTGGATTATTAAACACGGGACCGTTTCAAATTGACATCGTGAATTAATCATTTTACAGGAATAATATTTGATACCGTTTACGCATGTGAAGCGTTATTTGCTCTCCGGCTATGCAAAAAAGAACAGGCGAGACCGAGTTTGCGAACGTACAAAGCGTTCTCTTGCCTTTTATTAAAATGTCCAACGATCACTGGACACAAGATTCGTTACTTGTTGCAATTATTAGTTATCCTTTCCTCTCGATGAATAACTCACTTTTTGTAAGTCCTGGTTACACCAGACCTCAAGCCTTTGACTTTTGCAGACTTTTCATTTCAGCCTTGCAACAGATGCAAATAAGTTTGGGGGATTAGTTTATCGTGTTCATTTGGGCGTGACGTATTTTTCGTGCAATTTTAAAAGATAATTGAAAGGATGGATGGATTACGAATCAATCGCACGGGCTTTCAAAATCATCTGTTTATAGATTTGGTAAAATGAATTAATTGGTACAGAGATGATTGGAGTAATGGTCGCAGTGTGAAATTGTGAAATGGCGAAGATGAGTTTTGCTGCTTAATAGAATTTGTTTTCAAACCATTGTTGTGGTTATCCTCAAATTCATACAATATTCACTATTCACCAGGAATTTGAACACGAAATGAAAAAAAAAAAAATTGTACACGAGTGTTTCAGGTATTTGATAATGGTTAATGCGATCTAAATAGATTCAGAGATTGCTAGATTATGTCAGGTTCAATTGAATGCTAAGATTGTATTCAGAAATTATGCCTCTTGAGTAATATTACATTTACAGTACTAAATATTCAACTACTGAATATTGAATGTTAAACATGAACAAAATCTATAATTAATCGAGCTCTTAAAGGCAATGAAAAATAACAGCGATACTTCTCGTTAAATCATAAACAGATGAAAAGTTTCTTGCGGTCACAATAATAGTCCGAAAATGTATGTACGAATAAGGAAGCGAGGGACCGAAACCTAAGAAATTCATCGTAAATTACATAGTTCGCACGTATCCGTAGAAAATATTTTTCCACGTGATTTATGCCTTCGTAAACCATCTCGCGACGCGTATACGGCATCTTAGACCAACAGAACCGAATTATGGTACTAGCGGAAGGGTACGGAGGTACTACGGAGGGAAGGAACTCTTTTATTAAACGAAAAATTGGAAGCGCCGTTGCCGGAATGCAATATTTCGACGGATTCATTTGGTGGAAACATTTCTTCACCGGGAAAAAATTCAATCAAATCCAGAAGGTGAGAGGAAGAATAGAGAGGAGTGAGAAAGGAGAAGATGAGAAACGGGAGTAAGGAGCGAATAGAAATGGGAAGACTAAGCGGAGGGTTACACTGGCTTGTCGTAGGGTCGAACAAGTGGCGACAGAAATTCAAGTGCTTACCGATACAAATAATCGATTCAGATGACTACATTACACCCATCAACTCTACCCCGAAACAATTACTCATAACGAAATATGTCATCTTTAGATTCAACCCTCACTTTCACCATCTTTGCGTATTTTTATCGATATAGACATCAAGATAAACTTATCTTACAAATTTAAGAGCTTTGGAGGAACTGTCAAAAAAATGTTTTTTTTTTTTTCAATTCTTATCAAGCTTATCGCAGCTGCAATGCATACATTCAAGGAAAAATTTTGTTATTACATTTGTCTGGAACAATAAATCAATTATGAAGAATTTGGTGACCGTACATTTTATTGTACAATGTATGTCTGATGAAAATCTGTTTCTAAATTTTATATCTTTATTAGATATTATTCTATGGGTCCAATATGTACAATTTCTGGACAGCCCCCAGGACCCTTAAGCTTTGACTACTAGATTGGAATTTTGAAGAAATTTATTTTCTTCAATGTATGACAATTTATGACTTTATTATAAAGAAAGGAAATTGGTTTAGAAATTTATTAAATAGTCAATATGTGGAATATAATTAATAGTTATATGGAAAATATTTTGATAACAAATTTTCTATAGCAGCAATAAATGGTATAATATTATAACTTTATTAAACTATACTTTCTAACGTACAAATTCTCGGAACACGAAAAGTTCCCGTGTTGGATATTTCATACTGAATGACTTAGATTACAGATCTCGAAATAAACACTTGAACAAATAAATAACATATAAAAAAAAAAAAAGAGTAAATCTGTAAATACACATAGCTTAAGCTACATAGCAAGTCTACTTTTCTCTTTTAAACTTTTTGAAATCCTACTTTACGCGTCCATGAAATATTCATGATCATGATCAAGCGGGGGCAATGTTTTTCAAAGACTCAGAGTCCACCTTACAAACAATTCCACGCCGTTGTCGAATAAATGATATTATTATAATTTACAACTCTGGCAAATGAGAAATTTGAGTTTATTCTCGGATAAAATTTGCTTATTGAGCAACCTACTTTCATCAATTGCCGGTACCGGAATTATTTACTTTAATTAAAAACGAAACGTAGGGGATTTAATTAAAACTTCCGGTGTATTCATTGTCTCGGTAAACTTTTATTGCAACGCTGTCTAGCGAGTCAATCTTGAGCTAGGAAATCAATGAAATGGCTTCGCGCGAAACAGGATCATGCGGATAAAAATCTGTCAATCAATAACCGACGATTTGCGAAAATGTTGCAAGCAGTTTAAGAGTGTCTTCGAGAAGACTGAAGAACACTGTTACTAAAATATAAAGTGGCTTTTGGGGGTGGCATAGCAATAGGACGTCTATCGCGTGTATTCACTCGGGGTTACGGAGGGGAAGGGAAGAGGTGCTATTGATCGACTCCGGAGCGAGTCAACCCTCTCGTCTCGCCGCATGCACGTGCGTATACATACACATTATTCAAAAATATGTGCATTATGGCAAAATAAATGTACGGGACTTATGATTTTATAACTTTGCCCCGAAAATCGACGAGAGACAATTCAACTTTTTCTAAGATAACATATGATGGTTATCGGTATTACTTCTTAACGGAAATATAATTTTCTATTTCAAAAAAAAAAAAACAATCATTATTTTTTTTTAATAAAATACAAAAATAAGATAAGTGAAATTTTTGCTGAAAAGAGTATTAGTTGCTGTTCCTCATTATTTTATCTAATTTAAGTAGAACAATCAATATTTGATGAAACATTGTCTCTGTGGAAGATGGTGTTTTTAATGAATGACAAATTCAATGATGGAATAATTATTGAAGTTAGTGTATGTATATCAATCAAATTAAGTATATTGGGAGTTAGTAATTAATTGCATGTATAAATTTAAATGAATTAAAATATGAATTCCCTTAGACAAAAATAAGATCTGAGTAATGTCAATAGAGATTTAGTTAATTAAAAACTGATAGAAATTTAAATGTAATTAAATAATTACACTCGCATAATGCGTTTGTAATTTATGTTTGATAACTTTCAAAGGAAATTAATTTTCTTTTAAGCACGAGAAATGTTAAAGATTGTAGAAAAAAGGACTTGGAGGTGGTCCGAAAATTAAATATCACTGTACAATGTTTTACAAAATAAAGAGAAAATAAGTAAGCAAGCGAATAGAAATTAATTATTAAATTAATTAATTTGTTCATTACAGTGCCTTTCAAAATACGTATGTTAATGAAATCATATAAGAAAACTTTGAAAATTTGTTCAAAAGTTTAAAATTGTTATATAATTTAATTAAAAGTTTAGTGTAATATAAGTTCACTTACATTTTTTTTAAAAAACATCTTCGGTCGTTAATTAAATAAATCGCTCAT
>JABFQA010001808.1:0-12668 GCA_022817065.1 Probaryconus sp. ZL-2020 | reverse complement strand
TTTTTTTTTTTTTTTTTTTACACTGGAAAATAGTAATAGTTTTTCACGAACAAAATCACGTAGAAAATTGAAATTCTGCTCTTCTCCAGAAAAAAATTTTGTTAAATTAAATTTACTTCGTGATTTAATTTCCATTTCAGTCGGATGCTGTTGGTATTGTTGGTTGAACAGTAGGCGTATTAATTTGATATTTAAACAAATTGTAAATTTCATATTTTACGACATTTTGTTTTGTGAATGAAATAAAATGAATTCAAGTAACATTCACACATACACATTTCGAATAAAAATCAATACCACAAGTTCACCTTTAACATATATCTGAAAATCATTACGATAAAATGTGATTTGACAAAAATAAAAAGGAATAAAATCAGTCGGTAAAAAATTGTTTCTAAAAAATTTATTTACATAAAACAGTCGAAACAATTTGATATATTGTTCGAAAACCATTTTTCATGTAACGATCTCGTTGCAATGGAACGAAACTTATTTCACCTGATGAAATAAATACCTAATAATAAGTACGACAAATTGGACGTCAGATTTATTTTTCATGTCTCTCGTCCTGGAATATCATAAATCATTACAATCGTTACAAAAATGATTCCTTATTCGAATAAATACGCTTCAGGTAAATAAATTAATTTTCACCATGTTAAAAAAAAAAAACCTTTCAATTCTTCGTTATATATAAATACAATCACAATTCATACTCGTATGCCATTCTAAAAAAAAAAAAAAAAAAAAAAAATACCTAATCATTTTTCCTCGTGAGATTTAAGTTTTTTTGTAAGAGAGGAAAAAGATGGATTTAGCGAGAGAAACGTCAGTCGCGCGAAATAAATAATAATAACATTTCTATCGAATCCATATTTATCACTTCATTCGTGAACCTCTTAAATTCATCTAGTGTTTTCACTTCACACGAATGCTACTCGCTATTCACATACACATGTCTCGAATAATCACTTCTCGAACGTCAATGCATGATATATAATAACGACGCTAAAAAAAAAACAAAACCACCGTTCGCAAGAAATCTTTTTTAACCAGTCTTTTTTTTCTTTGCGCAACGAAAATACCAAAATTTCTGCTCTGAATATCGTTTCGAACGAACGCAATTCAGAAAAATTGATATTTGGAATTATATTGGAGATTCAGGATTGTTTGAGAATTCAGAAACACTGATTGAAACATCGACGATCAATCGTTTTGGAATGTCATCGGGTATGTTTCGATTGAAAAATTAAAATCATCGTTCACTAGTGTAGTCATCGCACTTTGGAAGACGTCGACAAAAGTGATTTCTTTTAGAATGGTAAAATCTGGTTTATCCATTCGCGGAATTCTGAGATTCTGGTGTAAACTCCTGGTTGATTTGGGGCGGCGCAACCAATTCCCCAACTGATGATTCCAGCGAGGACCCAACGTTTGTCACGTGGCCTTTGGATCACCATAGGACCTCCACTGTCGCCCTAAAAAAAAAAAGATATCATTCTTGTTAAATTTTAGAATATATTAGGAAAATAGATTTCTCTTTTATTCTGTGTAAAAATTATAGTGGTTTCAGCCTCGAAATAAAAAAAAGGTCTTTGAAATGAAACTCTCTTTTCTTTTTGAATTACAATCATAAACTCGAATTATGAATATCACCGCAAGTTTTGATTATATCTCCACTCGACCTGTGGTTATTATTTAATTTATCTTATACCCTGTTTCAATTGTAAACTGATATTTAACACAGTGATATTGAAATTTAATCTGCGTATTTGATTTCCTCCTCGCTTTATCTGCAGTATAATTGGAGATTTTAATTTGAGATCAAATAAATTAACAAATATTTACTCACTGCTTATGTGCTGTTATAGTTTACCTATTTCATTATGTTTTAACAATTCAGGTACACATGTTTGTGCGTTCACGATCTATATACTTTGATCATAAAGCCATTTACAATTGCAATTTTTATTTTTTTTTAATAATTAAATCCTATCTAATCTACCTCCATGAAAAGCTACTGAAATATTATTTAATGAAAATAAAATAATTGAGTGCTAAAAATCAGTAACCGTTTCACATTTCGTTCTCTTTAATTTCCTTTTACTTGTATCAAACTAATTATATACAATATAAATCAATTACTCCATTTATTGTAACCCCTTAAGAACTTTACCAAAGCAGTTATTATTTAACGTAAATAATTAATACCCTGAAAGATAATAAGTATAAATCTGCAAGGCGGTACTAAATTTGAAAATTTTAAATTAATATAGATTATGGTCGAACTGAAAATTTACTTGTGACTTTTTCTTTCAAGGATCATTACTTCAAGATTTGCAAAGAAAGTGTATTTGAACAAAAAAAAAAAAAAAATAGAATATGAATTATGAACCTCGCACGAATCATGTCCTCCTTTTCGCCAACCAGCGCAAATGAAAATGTAGGGTATGTGTTCGATGTATCCTGCACTTCTGTACATAGCTTCGCAAATCGTATTATTAAGAACGGGAACTGCCACTTCTTGTAAAATCGTCGGTAAAGGTTCAGCTGGAACAAAAGAAAAAAAAATATCAATCTTTTTTAATTAAGTAATAGGTGCCTCAGTAACTGGACCAGAAAGTGGCAATGTCCTGGACTCACAATTAGGAGATCCAAGACCAGAACCAAAATTAAACCAGATTAAAAAATTAATATCCTCAGAAGCAAAAAATAAAAAACGGTATTTTCAGCCCTAATTTTTATTCACTGAGAGAAAAAGTAGTCAACAAATTTTTTTAAACCTAAAAAAGTAAATTTGTTTTTGTATTTTTTTCTGCTGTGTGCTTGAAAAAAAATTTATTTCCCTGAAATGTCTTCGCAGTATAATCAAAATCAGTTGTACTTTTTAGATTTTTTTTTTCTCTCAGTTTCCTATTAAAATTGAATATTAATTTTTGATTGTATTTTGAACGAATGTTCGTCGTTACGTCTTTATGTAATAATCTTACTATTCTTACTGTCTTCATGGCGAAGTCTGCCCCAACCAGTGACGTATGCCATTTGCCCGGTGTAACTTTCGTCGTCATCGGGAACGCAAATTGGCAAGACGTTTGGTTGGAATGGTATTATTGGTTGATCGAATCTGAGAAGCGCAAGATCATACTCGTAGGTCACGGGGTCAAATTGTTGGTGCGGCACCACCAGGTGAACTCTTCGCTCGATAAATCCGTAAGGTTCTTTATTATTCGTATCGGTTTCTCCCATCCGCAATAATATATCTTCCTTAGGAACTCTGTAATTTTATTGTTGAATAAGAACATATTATTTCCATTCAAAATATAGATGAAATAAATCAAATTTCGCATTACCAATCAACTTTGGAAATATTTAAACCTTTATATTCCATAAAATCTTTGGGGATAATGTTTTCGACGTTAAAATTCGCGAGCTTAAATATTCCATCTTTAATAAGTTTCTGAACAAAACTTACCCTTGTACACAGTGAGCTGCGGTAATTGCCCAATTTTCATTAAGTAAAGCAGCTCCGCATTTATGTGCATAATAATTTTTCCATTGGCGAAGAGATATCTGCAACAAAATTAATTATGCAATAAAAAATTTAGTTAAACAAAACGAGGATACAGATTGTAGAATAATTTTGCACGTTTGTGTTCGTGTTACGAACTTCTTTTTTTTTCAGTTTTACAATGAATAACGATGTAAGCATCATTTAAAAACTTTATTAGGTCACGAACAGCCTAATGAAGATTTAAAAATGCAACATCTATCAACCAGAAACGTGCAACTAAATGCATGCTTTAAATCATATGCAGTGCAACAAAACTCGTGAACCATGTAATGCAAAGTTAAATAATATAAGACCCTCTTAAACATTTCTTTCAATTTTATTTAATCAGAACGCGATATAAATTCTGATGTGCAACAAATTTTGCAGAAACAAGTGTAATTATTTGAATATACAAAAAATTGAAGAGTAAAGTATATTTTGCAAAACATAAAGTTGACAGAGACTGTCATCGGGTGACATTTTGGTACCATTAAATAAGAAGACAATGATGTTATTTTGTTGGTCTTACCTGCCAAGGCCACTTGCCAAAACTACTGCGGTCACCGCCGACGATCCGAGGTTCCGGGTAAAGTCTTCGACCGCAAACTGCAAGAATAAACATGGTCGAATTCATGCCCTTCAATAAATTTGTGTGCTTCAACGCGGCAGCCATGATGGCGTTTATCGCCTTCGGCAATTTCTACGTCAATTGCACCGGATTAACCGGTATCATCATTTTTTTCCTTTTTGGCGCGCCGTCATTGAAGGCGCACTCAGTTTCATTTTGCAGTCAACTCTCGTTTACTTCTACAACTGCTCGTCATCATTTTTCCACTATTTTATAACTAACATTTCTTTTGTATCAACAATTTTTTTTTTTTTTTTATTTTACAAACAATATTATTCAGCGTTGTTAATCGTCAAATAATTGCAAATGATATCTGTGAGTATGAAAATATGACTTAACGTTAATTCCTGACGCGGAATTAAATATTAATCTCTGAATAATGTTTATCGTCAAAATATTCTTATGATGCAAACTTATCGGAAAAATAAAAGTCAATGATAAACTTTTAATTCATCGACATTATCTTTGGTGAACGATATGTTATCAAAAACCAAAAAAAAAAAAAAAGAAAAATAATAATAAATTTTGCCGATCTTCTAGATATTCATCAGTATTTGTACCCCCAGCGTTGAATAATTTATCTACATCTTTTTAATAATGCCAACGTCTTCGCAGAATTATTAAAACCTTTTTGCAAATTTCACGAGGGTGCACTTTTTGTACCATTTTATATTACGAAAAACATACCTTGGGTATAATCCATCATATTATAAGACGTGGTAGAAACTGTAGTAGGTGTTGTTGGAGCTGGCGTTGGCTTTGTGGTGGTTTGTTTTGTCGTACTTTGTGTTGTAACTTTTTCTAATTCCGGTTTGTCTGCATCATTAATTAAAAGCGTAAATTATTATCTTATAGATATGTAATATTGATGGCTATTAAATATTATGTTCTATAATTGCAGTTGCAAATATTTGTCAAAGTTATTTATATAAAGATATTTTATTTGCTCTCTCATAAAAAGACGAAAAAAAATTTGTATACTTTATCATGACTCAAAAAAAAAAAAATTATTTCACTAAGAAAAGTGTCCTTTAAATATTTGTTAATTTCTTTTGAAGACACAATACAAAAAATTTAACAAAATCTAGAGCGTGTGATCTAAAGTTCAATTGTTCTGCAATTAAACTGATTTCTGTGTTAAATGGCGTTTGCTCTAATTACTTTCCAAATGATACTAACCAGAAGAAGACGGTGGTTTGTCCGAAATTGTTACGGCTGGCTTCATTCCTGATTCTAATTCTGTCTCTTTTTCTGTCGTGGGAGATGGAATAACAATCCATCCGTCCGATGTCACTGGAGACCATTCTTGTGTAGTAGACGTAGTCACTGCGAATAAATTATTAATGAGTATAACGTGGAAATAAAAAGTTATAATAAATTTTACCATACATTTCAAAAAAAAAAAAAAATTTGTCGATCCACGTCTTCCATTGTAAATCGACATCGGCTAAAAAGATTTTCAGATCATTATTTTCATTCGATTATCAAAATTGCTGCAAAAAAAAAAAGTAGTTATGATTCAGTTGCCTAGGCGTAAAGTTGATAAAAGTTCACGACGACAGAGGGAATTGCATTTTTTTATGGTAGATAAGGAAAACCGTTACAATGTCCCAACCTAGAGCAATGTCATCTGGTGAGGATACTTTGTGAAAATGTGGAGCACCGGTAACCCATATTTCAAAGCTCGCATTTACGACAAATCAAGGTCACCGTCATTTCAAACTGATGCAGGAAGATGGAAAAAACGGGCGGTAATTGCTTTTGAGAAACTGTTATCCGCCGGACAATTATTACAATAATAAAAAAGTACAGTTAAAATTGCATTCTGGACGAAACAGAAAATTGTTATGCATCATCAACGTACTGAATGGAAAACAAGAGATCCTCATTTCAGTAAAAGTATTATGACTCATCGCGGCTTTATGTCGTTCTTCTTTTATGCACAAAACAAAGGAACTGAATGCGATTATTATTAAGACCTCATTTGTCATAAGATATTTATTTCCGACCGCAAATGAGGAGCAGTAATTTCAGAGGAAAAGAAAAAAAAAAAGGAAGAATCCGTAAAGAATCATCAGTATTCTTTTCAGACGAACGATCGACTAAAAAACGGAACTTTTCTTTTGTGCCTGAAGACAAAAAAAAAACTCTCCATCTGTTTTGTAGTGCCTGCCAAAAAGAAAAAGTTACTTTAACCAAGTGCATTAATTATGAACGTACATGTGTGATTGTTATCGTTCAAACTATGTGCAGGAAGAGATTCGTTTTCCAATTGATCAATGAAGATACTATACTATATGGGGTTCCTCGTTTTCATTGATTTCACTAGCGTGCGAAGAAAGTACGTGATGTTGTCAGTATTCATACATCATATGTATGAGACTTATTGTGTTTGCTAACACGCACAGTTGCCATTCGGAAATGTATTTCAGATTACAATGCACGAATGTGAAACAATCCATAAACGTTGGTCTAATGTGTGTATCGTACTGGAAAATGGTTACATGCTAAACACAAAAATATCTTACTTCAAATGTACCTTTACTTTAAAAAAAAATACTTTCAATAATTAATAAGTACTGATAACAATTGTTAAAACTGTAAATTTTGCTAACAATTTCCGCAATTATTTTCTGCTTTTCTTGAAAATGGAATTCACGAAAGAAACAATATTTTATCATAAAAGAAACATTGAATAAAGAATATCTTTAGTATTGCATTAAATAATAGTTTTGTTCCTTTATCTATAAGTCATGTCATTTAGCAACAACTTGTCAGTGCAACTATATGCGTTAAAAGATCAACACACGTTTTCCTTTCTTGTGTACCATTCCAATTTTTGTCACAGATGGAAACAGAATTCCATAAAAGGAATATTATTTGTTCGGTAATTTTACCTTCTTTGTTTGTTATGAATAAGTGTGACAGACAAATTGTATAGACATATTGACAACCCTTTAGAAAATCTAGAATTTATAGAAATGAAAATTAGCAAAAATATCACGAGTCTACGTTCAACTATTGATTCCATTCACTGCAGAAAACTTCATGTTCTTGTCATTTCATTTTACAGGAAGCGTTTGAAATAAATGCAAGCGTTGCAAATGGCTTTTATATTTCATAAAATATTGTACCTTTAAAATCCCGTTTAATAATTATGACTCTTGTATCTTTGCCTTAGCAAATATAAAATCATAAAGAACGAAGCCGACTGTGAACTATCTAAAATTGAATTCCTTTTAACATCGAAACTAATTAGCTCCGCGAGTTTTCCACCTTTACATACCATGTACAATCGATAACCCGTAGATAGTGAGACGAAAAAATTAAATGAATTATTTCACGTGATCCCGTTGCGTTTGTTCTTGGTCGACAATTTGTGATGAAAGGTATGTATGAAAAACCGGCCCCAACAGTTCCGGTGAATAAACTTGCCCATATCTGAATTACAGTTAAACGGCGCTTTGCACGGGGTATTTTAATACGCCGATGTGATTCAAGATTCTATTTACCTTACCAATACGCGATCATAACGGCACTACTAGCAACGTAACGATTTATTAACGTTTTTGTACATAACTTTAATCATTCCTATTCCAACTACCATCGTGTAACTCTGAATCGAAAACTTTCTTGCTTTATAAACTCCCCATTAATCATCGTCAAATTATCTGACAATTCATGAAAAATATATTTACAGATAACATCGCAAAAACACTGTGCAAAATCACAAATCTTACAAACATTTGTCTTGCTTGATACATTATTCCATGATACAACGATTCGTTTAAAATGTTTTTTACCTTGAGTAGTAGTCGAAGACACTTCGGGAACCTTTGTCGTGAGCAATTCATCAGAATTAGAGGTCCAGGTCACGAGACCTGGTTCCTTCGGTGGAATGACTTCGTTGATCGAGGTCAGATTTTGCATTATCGTCGACTGTACGATATCTGCCAAAGTGGTCGAAGACGGTACAGTTGCAGTTAGCGGAGAAGCGGTCCCGATTAAAGGACCAGGCGTCTGTGATGGCAAAATCGACGACGGCGACGAAACGGTCGTCAATAAAGTGGACGTTGAAATGATCGTCGATGGTTTGGCAGTCGTGACTTTGACGGTAGACGGTTTGCTGGTTGTTACAGGAGACGTTGTTTCCGGAATTTTGACAGTCGTCGTAGGCTTTGGTGTCGTTGGTTTAGTAGGCTTCTTGACGGTCGTGGATGATGAACTCACTGGCCTCTTATTGGTAGACACAGTTGTCGGCTTCTTCGTTCCAATTGTCGTTGGTTTAGGTGGCTTCGTAAAAGGTTTCGTTTTTTCAGTAGTCGTTCTTTCTGTCGTAGTGGAAACAGGGACAGTAGTAGTAGTGCTGCTGGTTGATGTTACGGTTGTTGGTTTCACAACAGGTTTTTTAGTGATGGAACTCGTTGTCAAAGTAGAACTAGGTTTTTCACTGAAAGACGGTTTCACTGATGTAGGTTTCGTGGACAGGGACGCGGTAACAGGTGGTCTCCTAGTCGAGGGGCTGGTTCCTTTGATGGTGGTGGTCGTGGTCGGTCTTTTGGTGGTTCCTACGATGGTTGTCGGTTTCTTCGTGGTGGTCAGAGGCCTTTTGGTGGTTGGAATCGACGGCCTCTTCGTCTTCGGGGTCGTTGCTACTGGTCTTTTGGTGGTTGTTGGTGGTTTCTTGGAAACAACAGTGGTTGGGGGTTTAATCGTAGTGGTGGTTCTTGGGGGAAACCTAGTTTCTGGCGTGGTCTTTACGGGATTTGGTAGGGTCTGTGGTTTTTTGGTAGCTGGAGTTGATTTTTGAGTTGTCGTCGATTCACTGTAAGCAGATACTGTTGTCAAGTAAGTCGTCGGTTTACTCGAAGGCGATGTCGACGACGAAGAAGGTTGTTTAAATGTTAGAGTACTGGTGGTGCCGATTGTCGAGGTGATGGGCCTGTATGGTTTCTCTGTTGACGATGGTTGGATGGACGACGTAGAAGCAATTGGTTGAGACTGTGAAACCGTTTGGAAGGTAGTCAATTTGGTTGGCTGATTGGTGGTGATTATAGGATTGTTCGTAGTTGTTGTTCTAATGGGTTTTGTTGAGGTTTCAGTGGGAACGGTTTGCGTGGTCGGTATGGTGCTACTTGGCGCAGGTTTCACCTCGGGGAGTGGCTTTGGTTTAGGAAAGTATTCTGGTATATCATTGCTGTCGATTGAATTTGTGGTCGTGAGTTGTGTGGGTTTGGTAATAGGATGAGGACCGTCATCATCTATGACGTTGTCCTGAGGGAATACGCTCAGCTCGTCATTTATTTTACAACAGCTACCAAAGTAGAAGCGATCGATGCAAGTTCCAAGATGAGTGCCATTGGCTTTTGCGCAGGTGAACGCAAACATGCAAACACCTGTTTCACCAGTTCTGCGAGAGACACAGGGTAAGTGCCTGATGTTTCTACCGGTACCTGGAACAGAAAGAAAAAAAGAAACGTTTCAACACGACGAGAAATAAATGTTATAAAGAAAATATCATACATTCTTATGAGTCATCAGTTTCTGCAGATTATTATTCACCGTCCCATTTTTCGAATTGTTGTCCATTAGCTATGATTCACAACTTTATTGAGTTGCGTCGTTTGGAAGTAAATCACGATGTTTTTTCAAGGAGATAAATTTTCAAAAGATATACGTTTGACGTATTTGCGGCATTGATTTCATTTCGGAATTTTACGAGGCGCGTACTTATGTGTGGCGAGTTGCCCAAGAGCGAATTGATGTCAAGCAGGGCCCAGCATCGGGGTACCGTTAAGTTTCAGCGTATGAGCTAGTTGCTTGGCCGAAAGTGTGTCACAGTCATAGCCTAATGTAAGAGGAGTTCGCTTCTTCGTATACACGCTTCCACAATCTCGGTGCCTCTGGCCAGTCTTCTTTTTTACTGACCGACGAAAAAAAAAAAAGGAAAAAAAAAGGATTCGTTTCTCACTCCGCCTTAATTTTTTATTGATACTAACGCACATTCCGGTGCTTCGACTACCATGAAACCAAAACTGTTCATTCAACTGTTTGATACTAAAACCGGCTATATAATAACTGCATAGAGAGCTAATAATAATCATTTAACGCTAATGAAAGATAATTTCAATGAATCTGATTGCATCATCCACATGTGTTTTATTATGTCATGCTAATTATTAATAGTGTAATCTAAATTTTGCGGCGTCATGCTTCATTTGCATTTTTTTCCAGAATTCAAAGGAGAAACTAACAGAATCATCGATAACGGTAAAGGAAATTTCGGGAATTGCGTAGCGAAGTGCCGGTGCTCTCTGTTATTAATTTTGAGAGGTTCGAATAAAAAGAAAGTTGAACTGTAAATCAGTGGAGTGCGACCACGTGTTGTACTTTTTGACCGTCGTAGAAATTCTTGCATTCGCGATGCTATTGTCAGAGGCCACTTTCTTCCGACTTGAATGAGTCATATGGCATTTCCGTTAGCACACATTTTCGCTTTAGATTTTCGTATTTTAATTACAGGCTTATTTGCATTTCCATAATGAACAACTTTTACCAGCGCCACCCTTTCTTATGTGCCTCTCTTCTTCTTATAATCTTAATGTTCTGAAAACTGTTGCTATTCATTAACTCTAATGTAGACAATTGTGTCTCGAGTTAATTTGTGACACTCATTTTTATAAGGAAGAAATAGTGCATTTTTTGTTGTTTTTAAAAGAGTTAGAATAAAAATTCCTGGTCGCTCATTAGATTGAATGCTGAAGGAAATTAGTTCCAGACGAAGGATAAAAACACTAATTAGACGAGGAATTAATTAAATCACGTCAAAATGAAATATGGTGCCAAAAGGATACTTTCACTGAGAAATGTTTAACAAAATGGTCAGTTGATAACAATATTTAAGTTGAAACGTTGGATGCTGGAAAACCGTGAAATTCCAGATCTAGAAGTACGCGGAATTCCAGGATTAATAATGATCATGATAACGTGCAACTGTGGCTGTGATCGAGATGTCGGAAAAACCAGCATGAACCAAGTGCGCCAATGACCGAGTGTGACCTACATGTGAGAAACTGACCAGTCCGCCTACGTTTCTTTCAAACAGTACCCAAGGTAGGGTCAATGTCGTCTTATGGTGTGGCACATATATAGCCCAGAAGTTACCACACTACAGAAATACGTTTATATATCAGGTTGCTTCTTCATCTTTACGCAAAAAAAAAAAAATATATCAGACACACGATTGGATTTATCGTTGTTTGAAAAAAAAAAAAAAATGGAACGAAAGAAATGAAAGAATGATATTTTTATGGGGATATAAATAGTTGACTTTTTGCTGTAGTTTGTGCAGTACTAACAAACGGAAATGTATTTCTCATGGTGTAATAATATGTCGATATCATTTTCCTACAAAGATATAAATACAAAAAATAATCGGTATAAAAAGGAGATGAACTTACCACCAGAGAGATATTGAGGAACGTAAAGTGGATTGGCGAAGGCGACTTCGTGCAAAAGAACATTGCACAGAAGAGCAACAGTCCAGAGTTGTCTGTTTCGATTCCCCATCTGGAACAAGTGAAAAAAGTATAAACGAAAAGTATATCAAATTGTGGTATTTGTACACAACAAAACGATCCCAATATTTCACAATATTTCTTCAATTGAAGAAATATTGTGAAATATTGCAACAATAGTGGTATAATATTGCAGCAATAGTCATACAATATTGCAGCAATATTCATACAATATTACAGTATTATTTTAAAATGTTTTCAATCTTGACAGATACACAAGTGCGTCATACAATATTGCTGCAACATTTTGAAATATTGTAACAATATTATTGAAAATATTTCAACAATATTACTGCAATATTACGCAATATTTCATAATATTGGACGTTTATAGGGGATATCATTAATAATAACACAAGCGATATAAATTTTATTAATCTTTTGATCTATTTTAAAAATTATTGCTACACAATGTCAATAGATTAAAATACAATCGTCTGAATTATTTTTCTAAGATATCTGTCGGCGATCTAAGAGAATGCTGAAATTTATTTTAAGAATGGACTTCTTGAAAAAAGTACCAGTTCATATGAGTGATACATGTTAATTATTAGAGAATGTAAAGGTTTCGACGAAGAGACGCAGAAATGATGCGAAATTTCCCACGAGATGGATAACCCAACGCATCGTCGCGTGGCGGAATTACAATTATGTGATTCAAGGCCATGCACCGTGGAACCAGTTTTTATAAAAACCTAGTCAATTATTTTAACTTACATTCTACCACGTGTAAACGTGCAAGGAGAGTGCTTATCAATGCTTCTTTCATTTCAAACGTTTCTTCCTCTGAATGAAAAAAAAAATTATCATTCTTTGTAAAATTTACATCGAAACATTTGTGAAAATTAAATTTTTCTTCTTTCAAACACTGTTTAAATTTAACTTCAGTTGATTTAAATTAACTTGGAATTGA
>JABFQA010001807.1:0-12669 GCA_022817065.1 Probaryconus sp. ZL-2020 | reverse complement strand
TAATATTCATACTGTTAAAAATAGAGTTATAGTATAATTCTTAAATAAATATATATATTCTATTTTTATTATTAAAGTAGATTATTATAATTGATTTCCAATGTTCTAATTATTTATGTTAATAATAAAGCACCAATAAAAAACTATGAATATTCATCATATAAGTTTATATTATAACATTTTTTTCTTATAAATTATATTTAGAAAAATAATGATTCTTTATTAACATTTCTGTGTTACAATATTTTATTTTACTCTACAAAAATGAAATAACACAATTATTATTCATTCATGTAGGAAGGAGGCGATAAAACTGAAAGGAAGTTTGTAAGTCAAGAGAAACCAAAACAGGTACTTTATCTCTCACGTAAATCTTCATTCTCAAAATAAAACGGTTTTTGTTATTTCATTCATTTTTATATTTCATCAGAAAGTCCTGTGAAACTGCATGCTTTATTTTGAAGGAAAATTTAACTTTGAAAGGTTTGCCTGTTCCTGTTTTCAAATTTCCTTAAAATCCTTTTTCGATCTATTTATTTACAAATACGTGACTCTGTCTACTTTTTATTGCGTTTCCTTTAAAACGTTTGGCAACTCTGGTAACAAAGTATCACATCGCCGATGGTTATCCAAATATTTCTAGTCCTCAAGGAACCTAATCTTCGAGACATTTCTATATAAAGAAGTTTTGTTATGATGGAAAATGTTGAAATTAAAATAGTTTTTATAATTAATTTTTTAAATTTGAGTAGTTTAAAGTCGTTTAATTAAATTTAACATTTAAGTAACTTCTCTTAATCATAAATCCCAATATGTTTATTTAAATAAAAATTTATGCTGTAAATTTCAGTTATTTTGGGAAAAACGACTGGAAGGTCTAAGAGCGTGCGATTCTTGTGGCTATGAATTTAGTGGCATGGACTTGCCGAAGACACTTAAACCTGTAGGACCATACATCACAGAGGAAACGCTGCTGCAGAGCGTTGCAACTGCTTTGCATGTTTCGTCACAGCCTGTGACAGGACAAACAGGATCAAAAACTTCTTTGGAAAAGAACCCAGGCGTCTTTCTTAATCCGGACCAACCCCTTGTTCAGGTAAATATGCTAAAAGTAAGTTGAACGCTTTGTGCTGACGAACATATGAGGATTTGCACATTTTAAGAATTTTGATACTTTTCATAAACTCAATCTTGAAATACTTATATGCCTTTAATGGAGTGCAGTCTTTGTTTGATATTTATTTTCATTCAAATTCGGAACAATTGATTTTATTCAGAAAATAAATTATATATAGTTTAAAAAAAGAAAGAATATTTTAAAATAGTTAAAACAATAATTAACTAATTAAAATGAGAACTTAATTAATCTTCTTCTTCTAATAGCTAATAAAATCTTTTCTCACATCATGTAAGAAACTGAACATTACGCAATAATATTTTACATCTTTATTACACGAAACAAGCCATAATACATCATTTGTAGCATTAAAACTTCATACAAGTGTATTCTAGAGTTTATAATGTCAGTTTAAAATTCTAACATCCTCTGACACGAAGGTATTTAACTTGTCAGAATATTTATTTTGGGAAAACCTGTCAACGATGGTTTTAACAAATTTTAGTACATTACTTAAATTGCAAAGGAACAAGAACACATCTTGGCTGCTGTTGGTAGAGGATATACAAAGAAAGCTAATAAAGCTTATGAAGCGAACTTAAGAAAGATGAAATAGTATTCTTCTCTTTTTAGTATAGTATATACTTGTCTTATTGAACCTGATGAATATACGGTATTAGGGTCTGAAGATGTCAGAACCGTTACAATAGAAAACGTTATGCTGTACTCAGGTAGTAAGGAAAAATGCATCGAACAAGCAAATTCATCTAAACGAATTATTTCACATGTAAATAATTGTTTACTACCTAAAAATGTATTTAAACCTTGTAAAATTAAATTTTGACGTGACATTTATACAAATTAACGAGTATATTATAGGAAATTAAAATTCATAATCAAAATCAAATCATAATTATGAAAATATTAAAATTCCACTGATTTTTTTAGCGCAATTAAAGAAACGGTTTTTTTTTTTTTTTGTCAGAAATGCGTTTCCTGTTCTGTTCATTTTTCGTAAGAAGTACGATAATGTAAATATCCTCCACCAGGAAATTCTTTCCAACAATATAAAATGTCCACGCGTTCCTATTCCTAGAATTTAGTTTATAAATCCATCACAGGGCACTTTCAGTGCGAAGACGTGAAAAAGGTAGTTATGCTGTTACATCACCTAGATCCATGTAGTTGAATTATTCAAAGTTCGAAGCAGCTATCCATTAATTTAAAACTAGTATTAAATTATTTACATTAACCATTTTTTTTTTTTTTTACTTTTTTTTTCAGGCCGTTTCCATAGCCGACGACGACATCAAGAGACAAGAAGAGCGCGTCGCGGTTGCCCGCAAAAAACTTCAAGAAGCACTGCGAGCAATGCCTACCTGAATATAGTATTAATTTTTAATCGCTCGTTTGCTCACATTAACTTCACTTAGTCGGTAAGTTTAACATATAAGATCATCTCTGTAAGTTATAGAATATATTGTTTTTTATAATAAAGATTTTTTATTCCCTAATGAAAATATGATTATCAAAATGAAATGATGTATGCCGCATAAAACGTATATGTGGATGTACGATTCAATTAATTTAATGAAATTGTAAGTTGTATTATTGATAAAAATATCTGCATAATTCTTTGTACAACCTATTTTTTTTTATTGCTGTTCATCCATGTTTTCATCAACGAGGCCACTGTCTGTATTCAAATTACATTAGTGACAAGTCCGCAGCGGAAGAAACTCTTTTCACTTATCGAGCTAATCACGCGTGACTTGAAAGTTTGACGCTCTTTGTCCAGAACTTTTGCATAATTTGGGAGTCCCGTCTGTTCGAATTTTAGAAGCCACCAAGGCCAAAAGTTGTTCATGATTCTAGCATACAGAAAGATGAGATGGCTTTTGCGCGCTTTGTCGATGTACGATGAAAAATATATCGTTTATAAGAAATTTCTTTATAATTTCCAAGTTAATTTTATATATGAAACACTGTTCAACGAAATACTCATATTATCATAATCAAAAGTATTTTTATGTACATACTGTAATTTGTAATTGAGAAATTTTACAAAATTGTTTATAATATTTGTATTTTTCAGAAAAGTAATAAATGTCTTTTTTTTCCAAAATTTAATGGTAAGTCTTATCTTTCACGAAAATGAAACCCGAATTTTCTTTAGTAAAAAGGAAATTGATAATTTTCATAAATTCATAATAAATTTTTATGTTCAAAGGCGCAATTTGAAAACTTGTTGCTTTTTGCTTTCTAGGGAATTACGAGTACTACAAATCCGTTACCAAACTTAAAATGAAATATTAACAGATTCAATGAAAAAGAATGTATCATTGGAAAAGAAAAAAAAAAAAAAAAAATCAAAGAATTGTTCGGCTAGATTAAAAATCGATTTCGCAATGAAATTCGAAATGTCGGACAGACCGGATGCGACGTCGTCAATCATTAGGACGATAACAATAAACTATCTCGGAAAGAGTTCTCGCACACGCCAGGAGTTTTGTGCCTTCGTCTTAGCGATATTTGCGTGCCGAGTTCTCCTTCACAAAAGAATGCCCAGGTAGATAGGTCGGCAAAGAAAGAGGCACACTTGGTTGGTTTCGAGCAAACGTCAGTCAGGCCAGGTGGCAACCTCTTCTTCCTCCTCTGTCTTTATCGGCGCTCTCCTCGTCTCTACGCGTCCAGCGACAGCTGTATCCCTCCTGTAAAAAGGTGGCCCTCTTTTCATTGTATTACACATTACGCTATCGCTTCGGCCTCGGCACATGTCCCATTTCAGATCGTTACCACGCGTCCTGAACATGCGATTGCTATAGCATAGCTGGTGGTTAACATTCAATTCACTAATCCCTAACTTGGCTTGTTAGTTTTTTAGATCTAATTCCAGACATTTCAGTTCAAAAATAAATATCCTCAAATGCGTTTGAGGTTTAAAAGAAGAATTTTCTAGAACATTTCAGTCGTCTATTGTATAAGATTATAATGTTTCAGAAAATGAATTGTCTTCGAAAATATTTCGACTTATGACAAGTTGTTACAATAAAAAATTATCCAAGATTGAAAACTTTTATGATTATTTGTTGAAATGATATTTTGTTGAAAAATGTTGATCTTTTATGTCATAATTTTAATTTTCTATAGATTTAGTAAAATGTCTGTTTTGAATGAAGAAATCTGTGGTTTTAAGAAGCACGTGTAATGGGGTTTTAATACTCAACGCAGGATTACGTTCGGGATCCTTCGGTATCATCTTGTAGTCTACATAGAAATATATAAATAGATTCTCGCAGCGCCATGTTATCGATTTCGAGTAGCGCTTGAGTCGTAGGAAGCTGCACGATTTGACCAAGAGATATCGTCTCACTTGACGAGCGAAACTGAAAAGCATCTGGTTTCTTTTTAGAAAATTTTTGATCAATTATTTGACCATTACAGAAGGGTCGTTGTGCCTGACACATGCGTGAAAAACTTTTCTAAAGGGCCTTGGTGATGTAATAATGATGAACCACATCAAATTTGCCCCATGGCAAAAACAATTTTCTTTTATGAATATTGAAATCAAGGCAGATTATCAATTACACATAAGAGTATTGAATTATTTATAGTTTTTCACGGTAATAACCGTTGCTTTGGTATGAAAATAAAAACTGTAAAATGATTTATTGTTATAAATTATTTCACTTGTCTGAAGTTAAAATTAGAGCCATTAAATAACTTAATTTGAAAAAATTTCCAGGCAAGAAACAGAACACTGCTTCTCGAATGCTGGTTTGTGTCCTTTTCTATTTCCTCTCGTCTCTTGATTCATTCTTTTATATTTGTTCATTTCCTCAGTTTAGCTTCTCCAAATAACTAATTTACTATCATGTACATCAAACATCACCGCATCTCGAAAGTATCGTCTCAAGGTTCTTATGTACAGTCCACTTTAATGGTTTTAGGTCTCTAAGAACACGAAGAATCATCGCTGCTACATTGTGAGAAAATTATAATTTAGATTCAAATTTAAAATGCCAATTTGTCAGTATACATAATTTTTACTTTTCTTGTAACTTTGGATTAATCATGTTAATGCCACCAAATAAAAAAAAAGATAGTTTATCATTTCTGTATTTGCAATATTCAGAGGAACGTCAAAGTTCAGTTTAAGTAAAATTAATATTTATAATACTTAGATTAATTTATAATTAGAAACGAACACACACACCAATTGACGTTATTTCATATAAAGTTATCATAAAATCAACTTATCAGTGTTTATCATAGCATGCTTTCAAATGAATATAAATCCAACGTTTATTCAAATATATCTATACTATATTTGCACGTTAAGATAACAATTGATCGATGTAATAGTAAATAATATTTATGTAATATTAATTTTTTTATTTGATTTAACAAAACAATGACTACTAATAAAGTTTATATTGATAAGTGAAAGAAATGATTTAAATTGGAATGAATTGAATTCATTGAAATTAACACTTCCGAATGTTATTTCAAAGGTTTCTTTCTGAAACACTTAAACCGCTTTCGTTTCAAACATTAAACTACCTAAACAATTAATAGTACTCAAGTACTTAATGTTTATAATTCGAAATGTTAATTTGTATCTGATTTCATACAATATTTTGTGGTGAAGAGTCATGTTTGCATTTCTGAGTGGTGGTAATATTACCTACTATACATAACAGTTAACTTATGTCTTCAGCAAACATTCTAAGAGTTAAGTGAATATCTATAAAAAGGTCTATGAATGATTTTCAGAATCATATCTAGTCATCATGATTCCAAGAATCTTCTTACGTAACAATTAACGTAGAAAAGAAATTCGTTAAACTTATTACCATTATCATTATCATTATCAATTTAAACAAATTGATATTTATAAACTTTTGCAATTATTCAAAACTAATTGAAAGACATTGACATCAAACGTGGACCAAAAATTTACATTCTTTTGACAGCTCGAGGAACCTTTGTTTTCAAAAAAAATAATCAACCAGTAGACAATGCGACCTACATTTCAACCGAAGTCATCGGAGGCGGTCATTATTTTGAAATTCACCTGAGAACCTGTCGATAATTGTTGTGGCAAAAATTTTTTAAAGACACACACAAAAGAGGAACAAAAAAAAAAATAAAAACGAAAATCGATTGTGAGGCATAAAAAAAAGAGGGCAAACTTGATCCGCATTGGACGTCTCCTTCCGCTCGGATGAGGCCTCGTTACTGCGCGAGAAACGCAAAAGTTGCCGAGGCTTCCGGCCTGTGAAACATTCGGCCAAGCCTCGGCTTCCGCTGGGTTTATTGTTCGCGCCGGAGCGGGAGACGAGAGCTCGGTGGAAGGTTTCCAACAGAAATCGAACGTCTATTGACAAAGTGAAAAGTATACTTGTACATTCAAAACGAGCGATATGCGGCCCATTTCATCTTCCATCTTTGCCGAGAGCTCGCCTTTCTCGTATTTCTTTGCGCAGGTAGCAAGAGGATGCCTCTGCGGAATATTCGATGGTGCGCGTTTCCTTCTCTTTTTTCGATTCTCTTCGTCGCAAAGAAAATGAAAAGCTGAAAAAACACGAACAGACGTACTGCAGGATCTTTTTTTTAGGAATTATTGTTCTTCATTAACAAGATCGTTAGATCAATATTACAGCTTTAATCTTGTTGGGATAAGATTTATATTGTTTTAAAATGAAAAGAGGTTTAAGTTGTTTATTGATAAAAAAAAAACTACAGCTGACGTTTGTTTTTTGATTCTGTTAATGTAGAGTTAATGGTTTCGAAAATATTCCAACGTTTTGTGCTTTTCTTTAGCTCATTGTAAATTTTTCTGAAATTAATTTTTTTTTTGAAGTATATAAGTTTATATAAATATGTTACTAATGTAACATGTTACTAATCTTTTTTTTTTTATTTCCTCAAATGGTATATTTATAATGTTAATCTCATATTTTTATTCAATTTTAATATTTTAAACAACTTCCATAAAGGAGAAAATTTAAGTGTTTCTTGTATAATTGATTTTCTACATCCATTTTTTACAACAGGAAGAATTTGTCTAAAATCTCCTCCTAAAATTATTAATTTTCCAGCAAAAGGTATATTTTCTGTTTTACATAAATCTCGAAGTGTTAAATCTACAATTTCTAAAGCTTTTTTGGGAATCATAGATGCTTCATCCCATATAATAACATCAGCTTTTCTCAATTTTTTTTGTCAGATTCTAATTTTAAAAATGCTGTTTGTACATTAGATAAGTCCAGAGGTAATTTAAAAGTTCTGTGACTTGTCATTCCTTTCGGCAATAAAATAGATTCTATTCCAGTCCATGCCATGGATAAAACTGATTTTTCTTTAGACATAAAATAATATATTAATGTTTTATACAAAAATGTCTTTCCTGATCCACCTGGGCCATCAATAAAAATTGTATTATTCTTTGATTTTATAATATAATTAAATAAATTTAGTTGATCCTTATTTAATTGTTCAAATAAATCATTATCGTATGATTTATTTCGTATTTTTTGGTATTATATTTATTTTTTTTATTTCGAGATACATTTCTATGACTTCTAGATTGGGTTAACCAAAATCTGTACATTTAAAATTTTCTAAATTTAAGACATTATTTATTTGCTGCAAAGCTTTAAGTTCTTTAAATTCTGTACAAAAGTCTTCACAAAAATATTTTTTATATTTAGTCCATATAGTAGATCCTAATGATAAATTATCAGATATTAAAAACCAAGCAAAAAAGTTTCTTAATTGGACAGGCATCATGATAACAATTGCTTCATTGAAAATTTTATAAATTTCGTTGTCTGTATCAATTAATCCCATTGCAATTGCTGTTTCTTTATAAGTTTCATATGTAACATTTTCATATGATCTTAAATGTCTTTAAATGTTTTTGCACCTTTTTTCGATTTAATATCAACTTTAAATGAAATCTTTCAGAATTTTTAACACTTATAGCAAGTAATCTTCCAATAGTATTAGATGTTGTTTTTCGTTTTAACCGATATTTCTTTGAAGAATTTTTTATAAAAGTATAATATTTTGGTATATTGAAATAGATATAATTTCGAGCAGAATTGTCACTTTTATTTCATTTCAACCATGCTGTTAAACTTGCTTCATTATTTAATAAAGCTTTACCTTCTTTATTTTCATCAAAAATAATTTTTGCCGATTTTCAGTATGAATAGATAGTGAAATAACGGCATGTGAAATATCATGTAACGGTAATTCTTCAATTCTACATGCTGCTTCCATTAGACTAATATAACAACTGTAACACGGGATTTTTTCATAGCCGTGTTGAAGCGGCAAGAAGTGATATCTCTTTTTTTTTATAAAGTAAGGCCACATGAGGCCTAAGGAAACATGGCAAAATTAAAATCGGAGGGAAGAGAGAGCATAACCAAAACGGCTTTATAGTTTTAAGTTTTGGCGAACATTATGATTTTTTTTTTGCTTTATACGTTTTGTGATATTTATAATTTCTAATTATCTAGGCATATTGTACTGTTACTAATTGTCTGGAACCTATATTTGTTACTGGTAACTAAATTGCGCATGAACCCCCGTAAATAATAATCAATGTATCTAAAATTTTAACTCTATTGAAAATAGAACACCGTACCTAGAATGAACGAGTTATGGTGTTTCTGGAGTCTGGAGCGGTACCTGGTTCTCGTGGATTCTATCTCTACCTTTTCCTTATCTTTATTACCGTTTTATCTTTTTCCTTATTATCGCTATTATTATTTTTGTTCTCTCCGAGTGCGGGTACTTTTCCCTCCACAGTGCACCAGAATAGGGCTAAATGTATTCGTTCCTGCGAAAGCAGGGGTTGGTCTCGCCACTACCTTCAATTGGGACCAGTGGACCAGTGAGAATCCGACCATCTTAGGCCCCAGCACCAACCCACTACAATGCTTCCCAGAAATCCAGGTCTCTCCACCACCTTTTTCCTTTACACCAACGTCTGCAACAAACATCAGCCAGAGAAACCCTGCCAAACAAACCTCCAGGATCCAACGACATGAGCATTTCTTCCTGGTCGGGGGTCAGCTATGTTTTCACCTTCTGGACCGCCCCATAAGGCCAGACAAGGCGACCAGCACCACTTGCGCCCAGGTGATGATACTTCCGGGAAAAGGAGTACCGGACCCCATTGCCTTTTGTCCGTGCTCAGGCCTCCCTCATATGGCAAGACCCCCTTGACGCGAAATTCCAGGGTGGGCCCCGTCAGCCTGAGCCCGCGGGGACTCATTACCTGGGGCAACTGCACCAGTAGATACGGACTTGGAGAGCAGGGGGCCAAAAACGCCACAGCGCGGCCACGCTGGTTACGGCCCTATGGACAGAAAAGGCGGGGAGAGACCAGCGAGGGAAGGGATAGCGGCGTGGTGGGGCGGAGCTGACGCGCCGCAGAGCTCCACAGTCCCGCGACAGTCTGAGACGAGAGCCCGCCGAAAGCAGAGTGCTGCCGCTCGCCGTCCCGCCGACCAGCCACACCCCGGAGCGACGCCGGCGAGACCACCTGCCTCCTGCTGGACGCCACTTTGTAAGTACGCCTGTTCTGCCTTAACTGTCCCTTATTTTACCTCTTTTATCCTAACTGGCTTTAGTGTGTCGGATTTCTAGCGGTTGGCTTCATATTAACTTGTCTTGCGCGCATGGTTTTATAGTCGCTTATGAAAAAATTTGGTCTTGCTCTCTCTCTTTCTCTCTCTCGATTCACGCCCCAAATGTGACCCATTTGGGCCGTGGATTGCCGTTTCTTATACCTTGAGCGGGCGGACAAATTATTACCCGTAATTGTAACCGCTTACCGCTCTGTCTCTATCTGTCTCTTACGTCGCGTTATTATGTCTGGTTGGTGTCGGCAGAGCGCGTGGGCCCAATTATTCCCATAATTGGTCCCCTCCTCTGCATACTTTGAGCAGGACGATATTTGTACGAAGGGTCAGTCTAGTCATTAAGCATCTGAAAGAGAATAATTGTGCGAAAGCGGGTCGAAGTTATGCCCAGAAATGGGGCCAGCTGGCCTTCTCTCTCTCTTCAAATTGTCAGGTCAACTTGTCAAACCTAAATTGTTGCATAAATGGTTAGGTTGAAACGAGTATTTCTTTCTCGTGCTAATTTTAGGTGTCTCTCCTTCCTGCCGGATACTGCTCGCCGTGTCCAAGGTTTTCGGGGAAGGGGGAAATGAAATAATGACACGAACACTTGCAATTTTAATTGAATAATATATATTATAAAAGAAAATAATACAAAATTATTAAGGGGCGCCGAAGCGCCTGACTCGATATAAAACAAAAGATAGAAATATTAATAAAGCGTTAGCTCCGAGCCGTCGCGTTCTAAACAAAAAGAAAGAAAAAGAATGAATTACTATTTCGAAACAAAAAGAATAAATAAATTTCGCGTTACAAAGTTTGCGTAATTAATTTCGCGTCGCGACAGTTGGCGAGACTGTATAAGAGCAATGATACGGTATGGCACTATCCTTGTCCGTCGCGGTGACTCTAACTCGCGAGTACTTTTTCTATCTCACGGACGAGATAGCGGTTTTCACAAAACTCGCCTTTTCGCGGATGAAAAGGCGATGGGCCATTTCGCAATTCGCAACGTGCTGACGGGCGGAACGGTGGAAATCTCCCACGGTTGAGAGTTAAAACATCGCTCTAACTCTCGGGGGAACTCGAAATCTCCGAGCTAACTCTACACGTTGAGAGCGCACGCTTCTGGGAAAGCAATTAGACGTTATTTGATAGCTTGAAAATCTCTCAAGCTATCGCAAAGGACTCAGAAATCTCCTGAGTTCGGTTGGAAATCTCCCAACCGTCACTGGAGGGCAATTGCTTTGTCCAAAAGTGAACTGCCGAAGTTTCAAATACTGAGCGAATTTGAAGCTTCGGCGGGCCGATATTGCTGTGAGCTGATAAATCAGCGCTCGCCATCTGTCGCGCCGCGAACGCACTATTCGCCATTAATTCGCAGTACGTCTGCGCGTCGCACTCGTTCGCCTCAACAGCGGCGAGCGCGTGCGCCGTGCAGTCGTAAAGGCGGTGCCCAGTGTTGTGACAGCTGAATGCTGTCACACTTTTTATTATTATGAACGGGGTGAAAATTGCCCCGTTACAAGGTAAATAGTAAAAATAATTATCGTCCCTTCTATCTAAGTCCCTGTAAAAATATACCTCGATCCTTTGTCGTTAACGCAGGGACCCGTTAACTTAACCATGATCGTAATTAAATAAAGTAATTTGTTTCAGCGCGTGTTGAAATAATCCAATGAGTTAATTTATTTCGACACGTGTTGAAATAATCGAATAATTTGAAACTTCAGTAAAACTGCCTTGATTCGTTAATTCCTGAAAGATAATAATACTCTATTTCCTTTAGTCTGTTTACAATTTCCTATTATTTTGACTATCTATAGATAATATATTAACCTTCCACACTATTTTTAGAGGCTTTATTTTGATTTCGCATTCTTGGTATGTTTACCTTTTTACTTTCAAGTCAAAATTATTTTATTTCAGGAATTAATACTATCTAATTGTATCTTAAAATTGTATCTTAAAATGTCTCTCATCGCAATGATTGCTGATTAAATATAATGACTGATTGTGATATTAATCGACACTCTCTCTTTTATAATGTGTTACGTTAATGTGTCAATTTATTAAACTTTGTCTCCTAAACTTCGATTATTATTATCATTATTATTATTATTATGTACTGAAAACTTTTTGTATCTTGTCATTAAATTCAATAATAACCAACGTAAACTTAAACTGCCCGTCTTATTATTTATAAGTGTTATCTGTATTTTGGAAGACCTCTCTTCTGACGCCGTCAGATAGAATCGGACCAATTACCTTTGATCTCATTCGCCACCTTTGGCCATACTAATAACCTTTTGTTTCCGTTATATTCGAGTTTCATTTTGAAAGTAAGCCCATAGTATTTTAGGATTAAATCCGCTTCACGCGATCAGTGTGCCATTTTCGGAAGTCGTCTTCACCGTTATCTCGACAGAGAGCCTACCTTTCCAGGAGGATTGGCCGGTTCCGGCCCTGTCTTGGCCTGAGTCAGCCTATCTTTCCTTTTTTTTCCCTGATCAGGAGGCCGGAATCCTACCTTGGGACCAGTCTTCCTGTCGCTATCTGGCCTCTCTTGTCGCGAGGCGCGGCTGGCGATCCTGACCAATCGTATAGTTATCTTTCCGTTTCTTATACAGCATATAACTACTTTAATGAGCACTGATCGTGTGGCGAAGGGGCAGAATATTTTTTCCTCCCTTTGTTACTTACTGGCAGTTTACTTACCGCGAAAAAATATTTTGTTACACAACTGTCAATATATTATTATTTATTTAATTGTACAAATCTTGTTATTACAATATTTGCTATATACAACCCCAAAATTACAATTTCATTGTAAAGGGTTCGGCAAGATTTTTTAGTTTTTAGTTTTGGCAGATAACTACAAAAAATCTTGCCGAACCCTTTACAATGAAA
>JABFQA010001806.1:0-12672 GCA_022817065.1 Probaryconus sp. ZL-2020 | reverse complement strand
AGATTTATTTTTTTGGGGGGATATAATCTTATAATTTGTTTTTTAAAGTAAATGTCCCAATTTGTAAAAAAATTTCATCTATTTAATAAAAAATAAGAATAATTATATAAAGTTTGCTATACAAGTCACAATATGCAGCAATTTTAATCGCCTTTTTATGTGTTATTTTTTTGGAAAAAGTTATTGAGAAAAATGTTTTTAGGAGTTGTTTATTCGAATAACAGTTTTTTTGGGGTTGTTTATTTCAATAAAAGTTTTTTGGGGGTTTATTATATACGGATGCAGGATAATGAAAATTAATTGATAAATAAAAATATGTTAAGAAATAAATTGGTACTAATTGGGACAAGTCGTCTACTTAACTTGTTACTAATTGCGACACTTTCCGCAGGAGTAGAAAAAAGAATTATAATTCTGAAATATTTAATCAGCAATTGGAAGATTTGCTATCAAAATCACGCGCCAAAGTTGAAAGGTACATATTTGTTATTTATTGATTTATTTAGACAAACAAAAGCCCAATTTAAATAATTTCAATAAATACACAATCAAAAAAAATTTCACAAAATTCGAAATATGCTTCATGATTTAATAATTTTATATTGCAGTCTTCAACAACAAATGGACCAAAATTATATAGAATTTGAGCCATTAAAAGAAATAAATGTGGGTACACGTATCACGTGCATATTACGTAAGTACTATTTACTGTACTAAATATATATTAATAACATTAAATATCAGTTTCCTTATTTTGAGAAATTTATTTTTATTTTCAGCTCAAAAACAGGCCATGTACGGCGTAGTGCAGGATTGCCGAAATAATAATATTATAAAAATCCAAATAGATGGAGAACCAAAAGAAACATATGTGCATTTTAAATATTTATACAAATGTAAAGACTAAAATACTAAAAGAATAAAGGACTGACAAAATCACTTCTACCCAGAGTTGCAATGACTTAAATTATCTGATAAAAATAAATGATTAAATCTTGATTAAAATCTAACGAATTCTTTTATCTAAATCATGATTTGAATCCAAAATCAGTAATTTTAAGAATAATTTTTAAATCAACTGCCTTGTTAATCAAGACTTTCGCTAGAAAGTTGCGACAAGATTAGATTAGATTAAATAAGTGAACGTTTATTACGCCGACAATAGAGGTGAATATTGCTATATAACCATTTGTCAAAACGAAGGATTTATTTTTTGTATTATTAAGAACAAATATCTTTATATTTAATAATAAATATTAATATATCCAAAACATGAAATTACATATTTGTTTTTTCAATCTCTACGACCAATAAGTTATTTTTCATTTAATTTTATAATTTTGACGGTTTTCCAATCTCGAAATTATGTATATAAATAAATAAAAGACAAGCATACTAATAAGAAAATTTGCACACTTTTTTTCTCCTCCAGAGCGTTCATCAGCTCAAGCGTGTTAGAAATTTAAATTTGAAATAATTGAAGAATAAAATAAAAATAAAAACAGAATAAACTGAAAATAAAAGAAATAAAATAAATAAAAAGATAAAGAAAGAAAAATAAAAATAAAAAAAATAAAGAAAGTAATAAAAATAAAAGAAATTGAAAAATTAATATATTTTATAAAATTACAATTTTATAGTATTTATAATATTAATTTTATTTATTATAGCACATAGTAAAGCTTTATGGCCATGCTTTGCAACGGAAATAATAAAAACAAACAAAATTTTCAGAATAAAAATAAGATATTGGAATGGACCATACTTCTCGAATAATACTGACAGAAAAATCCCAGTTTTCTTTAAAGCAGAGTATTCACTACAAAAGAATTATTATTTCTATAACCCAGAAATAAAAGCTGAAAATTTTTTACATCTATTGAGTTTACAAAAACCAGATGAAATTGAATTTTATAAGAAAACATTTAAAATAGCTAAAAACTTCCAGGATCAAAAAATATAACAAAATGTATAGTTGTAATTTATATAGTTGAATTTTTGTTTAATAGTTTAATAGTACACTTACTGTCTTTTATATGCTGATGCAGCACAGTATCGTTGCTAATCCAACACAATAACATAATCTCTCTAATATTTAAACTAGAAATGCTGTTTGATCTGCAACATTAGAAAGCATTCTTTTCATGCTAAACCAACTCCATGTTTCAGCTGATTTAACTGCAAACGGTGTTAACCCAGTACATTACTTTTATTAATGTGATATATAATTTACATGAAAAAAGGTCAACGCCAAGGCCGTTTTCTTAAGATTTTCTTGAGACTTCTGTAAGATTCATTTCACATTTTAGATTTTTTTCGGATTGTGACAATGAAAAAATTATTTTTTAATTTTATTTCATATTGTAAAATCAAACGTTTCTGAGTTTATTTATTACCTGGCTTTACAACTTATTTCACATGTTTTTTTAACATAGCTTATTTGAGAAAGATTTTGGGGGAAACTTTTGGGATAAACTGGTATGGTCAAACTAATTATACAAAGCCTTATCCTTTTCGAAATATCCTTTAGAATTAATCCATATAGGGTAACCGTGGCTTATAACGCCAGTCCAACTAAACGTATCCCTGTTTAAATTAAATGAGGATGCGTATAATTGACCAGGCGTTATAAGCCGCAATTACCCTATGCAGTTATGCATATTTATCTATTATTCCTTTTTTTTTCAAAGTCAGGACAATTACTAGTATTAAAAGTTGCCTGTGTACAGAGAATAGGCCCGGAAACACAGATTTGCCTTTTCTGTCACCAAGAAAATTTAGCCTTTATTCTATATTTTACTATAATTCCATTATGATAATTCCAGCAACCGATCACACGCTTTGACACAGCAAATAGCTCGTGGATTATTCTGCAGCGCAGTACTGAAGAATTTTCGTCTCTGAGAATATTATGTCCTCTGATGAGCATGTTCCAGATATCCAGATTGCCTCTCTGTCACCGACAGACGTAAATCGTGATTCCATATTTCACCCTTGTTTCATTTTAATAATTCCAGCAACCGATCACATGCTTAGACACCGCAAATAGCATGTGGATTATTCTGCGGTAATGTGCCATAGAATTTTTTACGGTGCGAAATTTCTAAACATTATGGAACGCGTGTTCCACTCAATCCCACCGCCAGGATCCTGATTCTCTAAGTAACCTTAACATTTAAGGTTGAAGTCTGAGCGTGATAACATTTGTTGTAATGTAGAGTAGCGCTCAGACTTCAACCTTATGTGTTAAGGTTACTTAGATAATCAGAGCCCAGAATGACAGTGAGACATTTCGGAAAGTGCCAATTCTTTTTAAATTAACATCTTTCTCTCATTTACACTTAAGTCGTTATAAGTGAGATAGAGATACTATTTTTAAAAAAGAAGTAAACAGATGTTTGGTTTTCCAGTCATCTGCTTACATTTATTGATTGTGAACCACCGAATTAAGATTTTCATTTGTTTTAACATTGTTAATAAATGAAAATCTTAATTCGACGTTGTATTTAATTGCACCTGTCTAAGATGAAGGACGTAAGTGCATAATATATAAAGTTCTATATTTTTTTTATTTAATTTATTTTATATTAACGATGGTGACATTGGTAGGTGATTTAATCATCTGGCTGTTTCGCCATCATTTATATTATATTGTTAATTAATTCTAATTTAATTTTGTTATTTTCAGAAATTACTTAAACAATTTTCAAAGGACCTGCAGCAGCAGGGGCAACAACAGCAGCAGCAAATGCAACAGGACAGCAGGCAGCAAACATTGTCAACGCCAGGAACTTCCTCCTCTTCTTCCTCCTCCTCCAAAGCAAGTAAGATTAAAAAGGTAAAAAAAATTATTTTTGTTGGAAAATAATCTTAAATAAAAAAATATATTTAATTTTAATTTTGTCATTTAAGGTTATTTTCTAAAAACTAATTTTGATTAATTTTTGTATCATGGTGAAAGTTGTGAACATATTCACCAGCAAAAAATTCAATAGTATATAGTTTATATTTAATTTATAATTGTTTAATATAAATTTTTGTTTTATCAATTTTTTAATCAATTACAAACACATTTTTCTGAATTTCTTGCTGACAAATTTTCTGTCAACCAGTTTTATGATAATATTGTTCTTAATTTCATTTTCTTTCTTTTTTTCAGAACAACATCCAGAAAAAAGGGGGAAATACGGTGCAGAAGACAGCAGGAATAAAAAAAGTCCACAAAAAAGGTAAAAATTTATATTAAATAATAATAAAAAAAACACTAAATAATAATCTAATATTTATTTTTCAGGTCCCAGTTTCATTCAAAGAAGAGACAACTTTGTGTTGTAATGATATTATAATGTCTTTGGAAGCGATGATTTGATGGCGAATTGGATATTATATAATTCAGTGAAAACAAATAAATCTAATCAAGGTAGTGATGTTATATCGCGATGGGCGTGTCAAGCATGAAATTTGCTTGACGAAAATGTAATCGCAGATAGAAGTCGTTTGATGAGCAAGTGATATAGATCGACCACCTTAATTGACCAGTAAAAGGATCGATTAATAAAATTAGAAAATTATTGCGAAATCAAATACAAGTAGTGTTATAATAACCGCAATAATTCAATAGCGACTATAACCGCAATAATTCAATAGCGACCATAAACAATTAGACACCGAAACCTCGTTCGAGGTTTCATTAATTGATTTCCAAGGATTTGGTCTATAATATTCAAACTTCACATACCTTTTGACTGACCAAATCAATGATTTTTCTTCACCAACTATGTCTACTTGTCCTTACTACTCACAGCACATTCGAAAGCTGAACTTTAATTAATATTGCTCATCATACGTTAATTATCATAATTACCACTAATTTTTCTTTTATGTACTATACGTTTATACATTCTATCGAAACGAATACTCGACCAATACTATTTTCTTTGACAACGATAAATGTCGAACTGGAACTTTTATGGAAGAAACATAATCATCATTTTATAAATTAAATAAATTCATATTGATATACTACGACTTTTAACATTTATTATTTCTGATTGTGTTTTATATTGTTGATGTGAAATAATTATTACAGTGTCCTTTTTGTATATGCTGTCCAGTGCACCGTATTTTTACGGTCCAGATGGCCACAAAATGAGAAGGACCAGTTGCGGAACACGCCGCAACAAAAAAAGTTTCGACGATTCCGCTTCTGGTCCTCAGGATGAAACAGAAGAAGACGAGGAAGAAGAGGACGACGAAGACATGGATATGGATTTCCCCCATGGTCCTAACGATTTTCAAGGCCCGGGTGGCGGCGCTGCTGCCTGTGCTTATTTAAAAAAAATAAAAAATAAAAATAAAATGTACAAAAATGTAAAAAAAATAAAAAAATAAAATAAAATCTGTTACGACCTTGATAGTCGAACAGCGAAATTGCCACTTGATTCGTCGGGATATGGTGGTTTGATGAAAATATTAAAATTGTTCTTTTTCTATGTCCGGAATAAATATTTATTTACGACGCGGAACTCTTTTACATTAAGTACGTTAATTATAGAAATGTTTATGTTGAACGCGAGCCCTATGGATTATTATAATATGCGAGACTCGGGGTCTCGATGTCTTTCGGTTACCGCTGAGGTGCAATGATAAATTCGGGCACTCGGAGTGCAAGGCGTATTGGCCAGCTCTGGCTGTAGCGTATAATGTAAGGCGCGGAGCCTAAGTTCGTAATTGTGGAGATAACTTAAAGTCGCGTCGCACAACTTGGTTTCCGCGTGAGTTTAATACTTTTCAGATTAACAAACGAGTATAGCTTCGATAACGGAACCTCGGTGAATGAGGACAAACGTGAGCCTCGCCTAACAGAACTCGGTGAGTGAGGACAATTAGCTTAAACCTAAGTGTTTATATAGGGCAAATTTCTATTGCTCATCGATGGGCCGTGTGCAGAATTCCACGTAAAGCATCCCTGATGGGGGTGCATGGTCAGCATATCGTTAAAAGAGGGGTTTGATGAGATGTCACGTTGGTTGAGTCAACACCTATGCCCAGGCGACAATTGCATTGTTGCTATAGGGAAATAGATGCTGATTCATGACTTCTCCGCCCCCTTCTTTCTAGGCGAAACCTTATCCGCGTAAGGGGCATCGCGGCTGACGTGTTTAGAAGAATAAATGCACGTGCATATTTTGCTGACCCAAGGGTGAATCAGCCCGAGCGTGTACTAGCTCGTCTTCATCGAGGATGGCACAAATGAAAGCAAGATTCGCGTATCAAGTGGCGGTTTCATCGTTTTATAGTTTATAATTTGTAAAACTCGCGTTATTCTCAGAAAGAGGGCTAAATGACGCTGTAATACATATCTGTTCGTGACGCATCTATTTATGGTTTTTGAAACTCGCGTTACGCTCGGACATGAATCATGAAATGAAGTAAATAGCGATATACTGCATGTCCGGACGTAACAAATCTATTTAAAAAAATTGTTGTCTTCTTTTTGATTCAGTTCTTTTTTAATTGTAGAAACTTTATGAACAAAGTGTAATAAAAAAGTAATTTAGATTATATTTATATTACAATTTATTCATAACGTTTTTACAATTAAATTAGAAACGAAAAAAAATTAAAAGATAAAGGAATGTAGTTCTCTTCTCGAAAATGTTGTCATTAGTATTTGAACACGTTCACGTTACAATTTATACATGAGCGTGCTCAGATATGAGTAGCATATCGAGGCAACATAGGGAATAATTTTCAAGAATAAAGTCCCTAGTTAAACTCTGTTCATAAATATAAACTTCTCGAATTTTTCAAGACCCAGAAAAATAATATAAAAGAAGAATAGAACTAGCAAATTATTAAAAAATATCCAGGACAGTGTAGCCAAATGTCAACTATTTCTCATCTATCTATATCTTTCTATCTTATGTTTAGTACTATTTGGTTGACAGTTTGCAGAACAATCAGAGAATGTTTTCATAACAGAAAAATATTCTGTTTAAAATTTAATACAACAATTTACAGGACAAAATTTATTTTACGTAATTTCATCATTTGTAATTTGTGTATGAAATATTTATAAGAACAATTTCAATTGTTATTAACATTTGTGTATATAAATGTTACAGTAAAAATAAAAGTTAGTTTCTCATTTTAACCTCATATTCTTATACTTTTGTTTACATTTTTTTCGTAAATTTTATCGAATTTGTTTATAAATTAAACAAACTCAGTTCAAATCAAAATTAAATATAATTAATAATTAATTTACTATTAATTTTTGTATTTTCTGCAGGTTCAATTTTCTTCTGTTCTGTAGCACATTTAATTATTAAGCAATATCTAATCCTTTCTATAGAAAATTACAGGTAAATATTTAATAAAGTATGTTTTTTATTTGCGAAAAATATTGTAATAATAAACAAAATCTTATATAACATATTTTCATTTTCAGGATTTTCTGTTTCAGATAAAAAAAGATAAAAAAAAGTAAAGATATTCAAACAATTCAATTTATCAGAACATACCAAGAATTTAATTGTTTCTGATGGTAATCAAGGATTGTTATATATAGGATATAATAATAATCCTACCATTTATTAGTCAAAAGTTGAAAATAAATCAGAAAGGAGATTTTACATTGATTTACCAAACGTTACTGTTCCTACTCATATCGCTTTATATTGTGATGAAACTTTCTTGACTGCTGTTTGTAGTAAACGAACTATTTCAATTTATAATGTAAAAATTAAAAATTGAAAAGTAAAAATTTTTTTATATTCCATTTTTTCGAATCCATTATTGTATTAATAAAATGTATAATTTAAATGTTTACATAAATTAAATCTGCTTACTGAAATAAATATATCAGGAGTTAATCCAGCAGACAGTGTTTATCAATGTTAGCTGCCGAGTCAGCTGTTAGTCGCAGTTAGTTCAACCACTCCGCCCGTAGAGGGCGAGCGCCGTTTTCGGTCCTCGCGGCGGGACTAACGCGCGGGAGCCTCGCGGTTTGGCCGGTAGATGGCGACGCGTGACGGCACCCCGCAGGCGGACCGCCGCCGCGAGATACTAAATAGGCGGCGTTTCGGCCGCTACGGAGAGAGTCTGTTCGGGTGTCTCGAGCAGGTGAGCCCTGAGGCGGGAGTCCCGCCTTGCGTTTTTGTGTGTGTGCGTTGTAGAGGGGGGAGTCCCTCTACACGTATCGCTTCCCCCCGTCTATATCTTCGGTGCGTTTTTCAGGGTGTCCCTGAAGACGCGCTTTTCGTGTCGAACCTCTTTTGTGAGTTCCACTTAGTGCGGGCGCGGTCGAGTACTCTCTCCAGGGTGTCCCTGGAGACGAGGAAATCCCGTCACGCAAGTTTATTTTCGCGTTTCGTCGCGGATCCGCGAGTTTTGTCGCGCATCTTTATTTTGCGTTCCGCAATAGTTATTCACGCGTTTCGTCGCGTTTAAAGTTTTTTCTCGCGTCGTGTTTCGTACGCAATTGTTACTTACGCGTTTTATCGCGATTCCGCGTGCTTCTCACGCCTTTATTATTTACGCGTTCCGTCGCGATTCTGCGTGCTTCTCACGCTACTATTATTTACGCGTTTTGTCGCGCCGTAAAATTCGTCGCCTTTCGAGATTCGACGAAATCGTTTCGCGAGTGCTTCGCGAGTTGTTAAAGTTCACGATTAACCAGGGGGGCTATTATTATTATTTTCTTTTCCACAGGTGAATCAACAGCTGGATGCCCGTTTAAACTCGCTGAATAAAATCTCTGGCCCTTTTGTATTTGTTTAATTTTTTTTACGCTCAGATTGAACGTAGTTGGCAAACACTGGGAGTCCCAGGGTACGCCCAGAGCAATCTTAGCGCCGTGTAAACTGTTGGGCGTCCCAACAGTCTGCACTTTACTTTTTCTTTTTATTTTTAAAATTAAAGTTTGGTTTTAAAGGATTTCCTTTGTATGGCCTTAGGCCTTATCATGGTTTTGGTTTATTAATAAAATTGCAATAAATTTTATATATTTGTGTTATCATTGACTATACCTTTTCCCTCACTTATTTCACAGGGTCTTTTTGAACCGGCAAATAAAAATAATATTGTTTGAATTTAGTCTTTTAATTTGTTAAATTAAAGTTTTTATTTTTTTTGAACGAGTATTACTAAATTTTTTGATAGAGTTAAAATCATTTACAGTCCACACGATTTCAAACAACTATACATAGATTGTTTCAATTACATGTTGAACATGGACATACTGCTAATTATTCATCACTTTCGGATGCAGTTTTAAAAATTATTAGGGATTAATTAAAAAATGTGACATTAATAATAATCGATGAAGTATCCATGATATCAAATGTGACTTTATTGTATATTCATTTAAGACTTGTAGAAATATTCAATACCGAAGATGTTACTTATGGCTGGTTTGGTCAAATACACATACTTCTATTTGGTGATTTATTGCAGCTTCCACCAGTTCATGAAGATCCACCATTCTTACAATTATCAAAATCAAAATTAGACAAATATATTGGAGTCATGGGTACATCAAATATTTGATTATTATTTTCTTATGATGAATTATTAATTAACATGCGACAAAAAGGTGATCAGACTTATCGTGATTTATTATCAAAAATCCGCTTTGGAATAATATCAGAAAGCGATGTTAAAATATTGCAATCGCGTCAAATAATTTTTCACGGATCGGATTGTACTACCCGATTACAAGAACTATGTACATTTATTGAAACATTACCATTAGATACGGTATGCTTACTTCCCACATGTGCTCAATGTGATACACTAAACAGTGCTATGTTATCTAGACTTCCATCAGAAGAAATTAAATTAATTGCTAAAGATATTACAGTTCCAAATTCCGGAAACACGACAAACTTCCAAGCACATTTGAACAGTTGCCATCCTGAAATAAAACTGTCGCAAAAACGACAACATTAAGATGCGTTATTAAACAATTTAAAAAATATTTTGGTATCACTAATAATCAAATTCTAAAATCATATCTAAAAATCTTTTTCATACCTCGGGAGCGGACAAAAACGGAACTAGCGGGAAGAAAATTTCCACTTTCGTCCGCTTCCCTCGGTATGAAAAATAGCGTACAAGCCTCGGACGCCGTTGGCGCCCTCGGCAGTAATATACTATTATTTCATAGGACGAGAACATCGACAATTCAAATTTCAACTCGAGTGTTGCCACCAACAACTCAACGTCCAGCAAAGATCCAGAAAAGATTAATGAAGCTGACAAGAAAACAGAGTCACCTCCACTCAAACAGATAAAGTTGGATACAGCTTTTGCACAACAAACGTCTTTTCGAGGTAAGCGATAATAATTGTTTCTTGTCAATTAAGTTAATATTTATGTGATAAATTGGGACGTATACGGATGTCGAGGAAAGTTATCAAAAAATGAAAACGATTAATTTTAAAGTTTATAGATATACTGTTGAAATATTAACATAAGAATTTTAACTAATAATATTTGATGATTTTTCAAATTAATTCATTATGTTCGATATTGTGGTAACTGTATTGCTGGTTCGTAATTAATAAGCTAGTTGTGATGCTAAATAAATTTGTCACTTGATTTCGAAAGTGAAATCAAGCGTCCCAGCTACGATAAAATCAAACAATATTATTTTTAGGCGCTGGTATAAGAGCTTAAGCTAGGTGTTTTTTAAGACACGCGTACCTGAAAAGAGAGAGAAGGAAGGGTAAAGTCAATAAAGACAAATTTATTTCGATTTTAATAAAAATGATTTATTGAAAAGTCTTAAACAAACAAAGTTGCGCACAATTCGGGCTGCTGAAAAAAGGAAACTAAATGAACTTCAAAGTTGAACGAGTCAAGGCTAGCGACGTTCTGGGACACCCATAGATCGCTATTCTCGACGACGTCCTCGGCCGTAAGCTCAAGCGCACCCTGAGACTCCCAGTGGTCGCTGTGAGGTTTTTGGACGAGACGTTGTTCGTGCAAATAAATGAACACAAATTGACTTTAAGCAGCGGTGAATTTGCGCGAAACAGGACAATAAAACTAAGCGAAGCAGAAATACGCGAAGTGTTAACAAAGCAAATTTTCACCAACCGTTGTAATCCAGATGCAGGCTGCTGCTTCCACCAGGTCCCTTAGCACTCGAACCGATTCTGCGACTAATTATAATTTAAATTGCGATGCCCCAAATTAGGCTAAACTTGCTGCGCAATGACTAACGGTTGCGGTAGCGATAATTGTTTGACCGAACAAGCAATAAATAAATATTAATTAAACTCAAGGTTGAAACGCGAGGATCAACAATCGAATCGCGTTCAGTACGGGCTCTATCGCGAATTATATGTACGCGGAATGAGAGCTACAAAATATCCAAAAGAGAGTATTAATAATAATAACAAAACCGGCACGGCAATTTGCGTATACGCGTGTCCACGCACTACGATAGGTGCGGGTACAATTTTATGCGACGAAACGCGTGCAAAAACAATGCTCACAAGAGCTCAAATTAATTTTAATACGGATCCGGCGACAATTCGCGCGATCCTTAAATTACAATACAACGCGCGTAAAACGCGACTTCGCGGCAAGCCTGACACGGAGCCAACAGCACTTGACGGGAATACGTCGGTGACAGGGACACCCTGAGCCGAACGTAAGGACTTGGAGCGTTAGGTTAGGGGACTGAGCGCCCTCTCGCTGCGAGACTCCCGCAGCTCAAGTCGCCCTTCCTACACGAAAGCGAGTCTCCCGCTTCAACCTTGTTCTCTCGGGACTCCCGAAAGAGAACTTACCAGCTCGAGACACCCGAGCCAAGTGATGATTTAGCGCTCTGCTCTCCCTGAGTACGGCTCAGTGGAGAGGGAACGCTTGTGGTGGGGTGATGCGTGCGCATCACCGCTAAATTATCGCGGTGGTGGGTTCGCACGGCGAGCCGAGCGCGCCCGAGCCCTCGCGAAAAGCTCCGAGCTGTCATAACAGCTGACAAAGACTTTCGCTAGAAAGTTGCGGCAAGATTTTTTCAAAATAAAATCGCAGATGCAACTTTCAGCGAAACGTCTAATTTCTTGTTCAACTTACCTGAATATGGCGTTGTATCCTATAGCAAAATATATTATCAAGATTATTTTTTAATATAAATACCTTTTTATATCCCTTTACAGATTAAACGTATATAAGTTTAATCTGTGCTTACGGGAAATTATTTTTTGAAGTCCGTGAAGTGAAAATCAACTATATGTAAATTATTTCATTTTTGACGTTTTCTGTTTTCGGTTTATTTTGTATACATTTTTTGACAGTTTTGACGTCATCGTACGTTAACGTCACATTTTCACACTCGGTTTCTTTCTTTTTTCCGCCAGAGGGCGCACTTGATCATCAGATTTTTAAACTATTTTTCGTGTTCGTTTTCTACTTCTATTCTATCTATCATTATTTGGTCGTTTTCCATCTATCATTATTTGGCGTGTTCGTTTTCTACATTATTAAAAATGTTGTGAATTTGTTCTGGATTTTTAATCATAAAAAAGAAGAAGGCAAATTCATAACATTTTAAAATAATGTAGTGCCGTGTTCCGTTTTTAACATTATTTTATAATAATAAAGGACGCACTTATGTGAGTTGAATTGTCTGTCCTATATTATTATAAAATAATGTTA
>JABFQA010001805.1:0-12673 GCA_022817065.1 Probaryconus sp. ZL-2020 | reverse complement strand
ATCTAAAACTTTATACAACATATAATATAAATTTAACTAACTCTTCTCTTTCTCTCCTTAAAATTAAGAATTAATCTAAACAGTCTTTGTAGAAGTTTGCAAAATCTGCTTTTCGGGTGGTGCTAAAAATAAAATTATACAGTCAATGTAAAATTAATGCAAACGAAAAAGAACTTTCAAATAAATTGTTTTTATTACTGTTACAATATAAACTATGAAACGAATTATAATTAAATTCATAACATTATAATTTTGGAAGGATTTCAGAATAAGTTATTTATTCAAATAGAATTAATTTATTATAAAAAAAATTCACAGAATGAATGAATAAGAACATTGTTTTTACAAAATTTAAAATGTTCAATAGAAAAATTTATATTTTTAATGAAATGTATGTATATCTTATTAATTATTAATACTTACTTTCACTGGTACTACAGATATCGGCTATTCGATATCCATTTTGATCCATTTGAATATTATTTTTCCTTGATCTGCTTTCTTTCCTTTCATTTGGTCCACAAATACTAAGAATTACTGGCAGAAATATTAAACCATGATACAATCCAAACACCACAACAGCAGTAAAAAGCTAAAATTACATTAATATTTTAACAGTTGTGAAATATGAATGAACTGTTTATTAAATATTATATAATTTACCTTGAAGAATGTCGTGAAAAGGTAGGAATTGCTACCACCTAACATAACAAATGCAAGGAATGTACTGAAACCTCCATTTAATACTGCAGGTCCTATTACATCCAAAGTAGAGATCAATCTTTCTGAAAAGTAAATCCGATCATTCGAGAAGTTCATTGCGTGTTAATTGAGAATGGTTACTGGCTCACCGTTTTTTTTGCCCTTTGCTCTCATGAACTCCAGTCCGACGTGAGCTGAATAATCGACAGCTAGGCCAGCGCATAATAAAACCATAATACCCGTAGAAATTTCAATAGTTAAACCTACGTAGTGCATCGAACCGAGGAGGTCGATAAGTGTAAAAATAACGCATACAAGAACCCAAAAAGATGCTTTTAAATTCCTAATAAGCACTATTGTAATTATACCAACTGCTAGGATTTCTAGACACAGATTCCTTACTAATTCTTCACCTGATACCTGCAAATTAAATTTTACTTACAATATCTTTCGTTTAGTTTAAAAAAAAAAAAAGGTGATATGTAATAATTGTTTAAATGATAAATGCACAATTGATACCTTATTGGCAGTCCAAGTGACATAATCTTTTGAAAATAGTGCCAAGTGGCTACTGTCATTTTGAAATTTAACAATGCTGATTAAATCACGCACTGATTCCATAGCTTTTACTTGATTAGACGTTGTATTAATGAGAAGATGTTGAATTTGTATTTGGGAAGCCTACAAAATTTTCATTCAGAGTACACATGGAAAATTCGTTTAATATAGAAATCTTTATACAACGTTGCTTTTGAAGAAATCATATTACCGTTATATTGTAGTTGCCAACAGGCAATCCGTTAAATTTAATATCCTTAATGTACGATTGGCCTTTCTTAGACAGTAACAGAAATTCCGTAAGATAATTGTAGTACTCGGATCTGTCTTCTGGTTCTGTGATTAAAAGAACGAAGAAAAATTATTTCAGAAATTGCCATTAAATTCATCTAACAGTATCACAACAAAAGTAAAACCACAACTAAGGTATAATGGAAAAATATGTATTGAAATTTAATCACCATATTTGTGTGCTTCCAACCACAGATTAAAAGCCACGAACCAAGGATCCAGAGTGGCGTTATTTACATAGGGGTTTTCGTGCAGCAGTTTCACCAGTCGCATCAACGACTCACGATCTTCATAATAATCCACGCCTTTTAAATAGATTCCAGCTCTCTTTCCATACTGCGGGAAGTACTCTATAAGTTTATCATTGTACTTAACTGGGTAAGAGGTCTGATCCAAATACCACAGTGGATCAAAATTTTGCTCCAACTGAAGAATGCCCCAAATATTAATTCCTACTAAGCAGCACGTGAAAACCAGAACAATAATTTTCACAGGAGTATTTGTTAAGAATGGGGCAATGTAACCGGACAATATTCTTCTTTGAAAGCTCTTTTGGCTACAGTCGTTTGGTCTCCACTGAGGCTGTGGTCTGCAACAGAAACCGTCTCTGGACTGATCTACTCTTCTCTCATCGATAGTCAGACAAGCAACGAAGAACATAATCTCATGTATGTACAGAAAGAGTATTCCAGTGGTTGCAAACATGCAGAAGGATTTTAAAAATGGCATATCTGTGCTGATGCCTATGGCGAACGCCATCATATTTGTAATAGAGGTGACTGTGATACTGGATCCAGAATGCTGTAGTGCTTTAGCTATTCGTTCTGGAATTGGCAGAGATCTCTCACTGTCGCTTAAATTCTCGAGACTTTGCATTACAACAAAAGTGTCGTCCACTCCAATTCCTAACAGTAGAAATGGAAGTATAGGATGAACGGGACCATAAAAGAAACCTAAATAGTAGCACAGCCCGTAAGAGGATAGCATGGCTTGGCCCACAACTGAGATTCCCATCAGCGAGAGGTAGATCCTCTGCTGGACTAAGTTACATTTACTAATCATCGTGATAACGTATACAACTAAGAGTGAAAAACCACAGAAGAGAATTGTCATATTGCTGTTGAGCACTTGTTTCAGGAAATCGTCATAGCTCCGGGAAGCAATGACATAGACATTCATTCCATTCGGCAGGCTTCGGTTAGAATCCAAAACTCGGTTTATGAACTCCATTTCCCAGTCTATTGAGTCGGGGTGAGACTTTTTGAGCATCCAATTTAGAATTGTCGCTTTCGCTCTGATGATTCTACCAGACTTGTCGTACTGTATTTTGGACAGCAGTGGCGCGACGTCCATGAGAATATTGTGTTTGCTTTTGAAATAAGGAGAAAATAGAAATTAGTATGGATCGAGTTGTAATCAAGTTACATGGCTTATTGATTTTTATAGATAATTGATTGAAAGTGAAGAAAATTTAGCGTGATGTTAAATAATTGAATTATTCTTTAATTCAGTAAGAAACTTGTTTATAATTCTTTCCAAACTCATTAATTTTAGCAAATTGGGTTAATGGTAATTGCAATTGGACTGTATGTCAACTTTTGGAACCGTTCCACAGAATTCCAAATTATTTTATTCCATTATTATATTGATTTTTAATAACTGCAGTTTATTCAGTATCTGCATTCATTCATAAAATGTCATTAATGTGAAATAAAAATGTGATTTCATAACTAAATCAGATCGTGGAGATATTTATCTGATCATACTATTTTATATCTATATATTATCAATGAATTTTAGATCTAAAAGCTGAATGAACTTACGTGTCTTTTAATGCAGCGTTAACGTCATCAAGTACTTTTTCTTTGGTGAAGTTGATGTCATTTCTGATATCATAATCATCCCAAAGCTTAAGGATTGACTGGTATATACAGTCATGTTTCAGTAGCGTTTGATTTAAATCATGAAATATTGCTTCCCATTCGGGTTCTAATCTATTATCCTCGGAACGATTATCTAAAGTATCATCGTTGAACCAAGTCAAATATCTGGAAGTTGAATCTTAATTATAATAAAATGATAGAACGAATATAAAGAAGAATCTCATATATTGAATCCTGATTGATACTGTCATTAATTAATACGTTTTATCAAATTAAGATCATCAGGATAATTCAAAGATCATTGAAAAGAAATGACAAATGGAAGTATATTGTCTAAAATTAGAAATGAAACTACTTGTCACTGTTATATGAAAAAAATATGTTTACACGGAAGAATGTGTTACATCTTAACTTAATTATGCAATCGATTAGTATATTTATCTGGAAAATTTATCATAAAAATTCCTCTCTCAATTATTCTTAAAAGAATTCTTTTAAAACGAATTCCTCGTTACATAGTTTACAATATTTTCATTTTCTAATCTTCTCATAATCTATATTTTATTTATCTCAATGAGAGATGTAAGTGATATACTGTATTCTCGATAAATAAGATACTCTCACTAATCAGAATTGAAAAAAAAAGAATGCACTGTGCAATATAAGTAAATATATGTTTTACCCTGCGCAAACATCTTGCCAGGTAGAGTTGTCGACGATAATGCCTTTAACGTCCTCCTCGATGTCGTTGATCTGCAGTGGAAATGAAAATGAATGTGGATAAAATAGTGCGTTTTCATACAATGATGTTTTTTTAAAGAAGAAAAGACCGTGCGCTTTTGCAGTTCGTAATAAGCAGTCGAGAGGAAAGCACTCGAGAAATTCCTACCGCTCGAAGGACTTGCGGATCGAGGATATTCGTCGCCGTTACGATGATGGACTCATATCGGAGGTCGTCCTGGAAGTTTTCCTTCACCCAGGCGGCATCCATCCTTACGATCGATTCCTTGGGCATGAACAGCTCCACGTTGTCGAGCTCCTCCCTCCATAACAGGAGACCCGGGGTCAGAACACCGCATAGACAAAGCGACGCTGAGAGCCATAACCAGGGATTTTTGCCGATACTCAGACCTATGCTAAAAGAAACACGAAATTCAGATCCTTTTCTCCAAGCAGTCTAATTCTTTTGTATGTCATACTATCCGTTATTTGCTAAAATGTTTCTTTTATGCATACAGCAAAGAAAAATTTGTTGGAATCATTTGTAAATTTGCTTAAAGTTTTACTTTAACATAATCCTTTATGATGTCCTTTATAATGAAGAACGGTTTTATTAATAATTCGAATGATTCAATATTGATATAGTTGTCGAGTAAATATTTTATGCAATTCCTATACGCAATGTGCAGAAATGCGGATTGCTACTTAAACGTATATTGTACATATACGTTTTTTCATGTCATTATTTTTAATGACTTTTATTATGTCATGGTCAATGAGATGACTTACAGAATATAGAAACGGTGTTCGCAATACGTTCTAAGTATTTGTCACCAACACGATAATCTTGATTGTCAAATAAATATTCTGGTATCAGATTGATGCTGTTGAGTAGTACGGCATTAAGATTAATACAGTTTGATTTATTATGATTATTAAATTTTTGTTTAATTTGTTGAACATTAAAATGAAATAAGTTTATACTTTATCGTGATTGTGGTAAAAATGCAGCAAACGTCAGAAAAAAAAAAATTAAATTGCTTCGTTAAGCATGCGAAATATTAATTGAAAGTGACAAATTAATAGTACTGTATTTTTAACGACGAAATTTTAAATCATTTTTTTAAATTTTGTATTGAATATTAATTTCATGAGAATGGCATTTTTAAATAGACAAACACATATACATTCGTGTGATTAAAGTTGTAATTTACTTAGGAATCCTCAGTGGTGATGTATTCTAATGTATTTAAATTCTAACACATGATCGATACTGATTACTTAAAGTTCGAACATTGCAAAAAGTAATTATGCAGGGAATAAAGATTCGAGCAGTTTTCACGCGTAAAGTTAGGAAGTATGTAAAACTTGCATTACAAATTATAGTAACTTATACTATACATTTTATTAGAAATTTCCAATAAAATAAAAGTAAAAATGTACTTATTTAATTATCGTTATTAATTATTTAAGTACCTATATTTAATAAACTAATTCCACCGTGATGCATCAATTTTGAGTGATGATATTATATTGCCGTGAAAAAAATTATGTAAAGTTGTTATGTAAAGTTATAATACGAATTAATTGTAAAAAATTTAATGAACAGTTTTTCGTAATGCAAAAAAACGACAGAAATGACACGCGTTAATTAATACTGTGTATTTTAAAGTTTTTAAAAATTCAATTAATTTGAGATACCGATTTATTTTTTAGAAAAAATACAGGATTGCGAATAATTATAAGATTACTAAACAGAAAAAACTGTCAACACTCTTTGTAAATTGCTTTACATTCAGAATTTGTAAATCGTTATTATACATATCTGATCAATACAAAAGTTTCACAAAACTTTCTTTATCATAATTCAGGGTGTTAAAAAATTAACCATTTTTAATGATACAATCAGTTTTTATAGTTAATGCAAATTTAATATTTTATCATTTTAACATTTTATGTAACAATCGTAATTTCATGGATCATTAAGTAAGTCATTATGAAACATTGGTTGTTAAATTAAATAATCATGCATCGAATATAATATTCCCTTTGTTTCGTTATTTTGTCGTCAATAAATTTCTATTCATTTTCAATAATTCAAAGTGATAGATGTAATTGGTTCAAAAAAAAAAAATAGTTTTAGTTTCAGAAGCTTTTTGAATTGGATATTTATGTAACGTTAAATCAACACAAAGTTAACGTTTATATAAGATTCCTGTTCTACTTTCATTTGACTTATTTTCCATAGTAAAACCAATGGTTTCTTAATATTTTAACTAAGTGTTTTCTCATAAAACATTTGCACCTTATTTAAAGAAATGTCTTTAAAACACTATTTCTGTATCGGCATTGATTAAGTGCATAGTAAATAGAGTCAAGTACACTTGCACCGGTTTTATGTACAACGAACTTTTGTTTTAAAATTAGAAGATCTCTTAATTTAGATTGTTAACTTTTATCAATAATAATTTATCTTTTAAATACATCACAGTGAAGATGTTTTTTAAACAAGTAGTATAACATAGTTGACGTAACTAAATGCAGCATGTGTATAGCATTACAATGTTCTACCATGCTTTTGCATTGAATAATCTTTCCCTAAACATTATGTCACGTGCTTAAAGAACAACAGGCAGCCTACTTTTTGAGCTACTGTCAATTATTACATAAATTGCATATTTTGGACCAGTGACGCTTACATAAATTCACCAAATTCTAAACGGAGATTGGCGCATTTAATTACTATCAATATGTTATTTATAACGACCAGTTGGAATTAGTTATTGAAATAAAATCCAATTTGAAACACTTCATTAAAAGTTATCAGCTATTTGTTTATTATAAGCTTAATGAACTTTTAATGAAGTGTCTCAAATTGGATTTTATTTCAATAACTAATTCCAACTGGTCGTTATAAATAACATATTGATATTCATTAACCTGGAATTTTTGAGACAAAAATAGCATTTAATTACTTGCGCCATTTTAAGTAACAATTTCATGTCAAAATCATCAATTTCACTTGATACCATTAATTTTTATTAATTTCGTATGGAAATTTGCAAAAGTAAAATACACCAGATAAACTGCAAATTTATCCGAAAACAAAGCACAGTTGTCTTGTCTGAAACTGTTATTTCTGTTGAGCAAATTTTCCGAGTTTAATTAGTTTTGACGGTACGCAATTTCAACGATAATTGAAATTAATTGAAGATTCTATTACATTTTTGGCCTTCTCAGCTGAACTATTTTTGGTTCATCGTGTCAGTTCATCTGATTATAATTGACCATGCAAATTTCGCATATATTTTATACAATCGCGTGTGGTTCAACTTGAACTTGAATATGCAAGGAATTCAAACAATTTTCTTTGTTCCGTTATTATTCTCGCACAAAAAGTTATCAACCATTATTGTTACTGCCTTTATCTACTTTCTTTTTGATTTGGCATGAAAAAAAAAAAAAAAAAAAGTCATCACACAAAACAGTAAAATTGACAGGTGAAGAATCACTTTATTAAATTCTGACGATCGAATTTGCATACAAGAGTTTGGCAACAGTCTGGCCGACGGTTGTCAGCCTTTTGCTTGCGTTTTTTTTTTTTTTTTTTTTTTCGTCACAAGGGACAAGATTTTTGAAGTAAGTGGAGTTGAAACTCACTGATAAAATAATTTTTCCGAATTAAGGTACGAGTCGAGCCATGACGTTCTGTCGCGTTTGCGTTCCATTGCTCAGAGCCGCTGAGCGTCGACTGGCCGGCCAGGAAAGCACGGTCGTGAGCAATGCCAGACGAGGATCATCAGTAAAATTGATAACAAAAGCTGCCTCAATTATCTTCGGAGAGTTTCGCGACTCGTTGCATCCGTGCGAACCCGCGAGCGTTTCATTTCTGCTGCATGCAACTTTACTACGAGTGCGCGATAACTCGCGATCAAACATGCGCGATGAGAACTAGATATTGTGCTAAGAATACAACGTAAGCGTGCGAATCAAAATCAGAGCTATAGAATTTATTGATGTTCGCCGCTCGTTTCGACGAAGCGACAAAGTTACGAGGCTCTACTTAATGAGGGTCACTTTATCTTTTTATTCCCTATTGTTATAGACTGCAAGAAAACGTGACACCTTTATTATCTATTTTTGATTGATTTCATACGACCAGGCAACGTCGTTTTTGCAAAATTAATAACTTTTTCTTTGTTCGATTTCGCGCGATTATTTTTACATCGTCTGCGAAAGTGTTTTGCATTAATGTAATCGAATGATAATTGCGTATGACATTAAGTGAAAAATTTTTTGTCACAATTTTATAATTGCAAGTTTGGTTGTGAGCCAATTATCGTCTGCGGGAAATAGTTGAGAAAGCAAAAAGAGGCAGTCTGCATTTTTTTTTAATTTGGAATGTGCATTCATTTCACGTTTAACATTTATTACTTCATTTCAGACTAATGACGGACACGCGTGCGATAAATCGTATATTTCTGCATTAGAAATTTATTACACTATTTAATAACGATAATCTTGTGACACTCAAAAGTTATGCACTTTAATTTAAAACAACACATTGAGTGTAGATACCATTCAAGCTTTAGCTATTAAATATCAATAACTCCAAAATACATTTGATCTAGTTATAAAGTTCGTAGTTGTCAATGACTTAATCATATCGATTAAGTGTATTAGATTTTCATTATTCTCCATTATTAAATTAATGTTGGATTAAAATCAATTTCTCGAAATTTAGGTTTTCCTATTCCTTTAAGAATTATAATTTAATAACAATTCATACCTTTTGATTATTTTTTTGTTGGATGAATTGTTTAACACTTAACTGTTTTTTAACAAAAAATTAAGTATCATTTATAAACGTGAAAACAATATTTTTAGTGTTAACTAATCCTTTTTAATAAAAACAATGATGAATGTATTTCCCATTTTCTGTCAAAAAAAGGAGAAAAAAACTAATCACTTATATCAACTATTAATTACATTTGTCACTTGCTTTGTATTTTATGCAAATTTGTATTATAATAATGAAAAAAAAAAAAAAATTTTGCAACGTAGACAGTACATTCGAATACATTAACTGGAAAGATGTTAATTAAATCTTTGCAATTAACTAGACGAATCAATTTTAAAACACAACACTTTAGAGCAAATGTTAACATGCAAAGATAATTGTACGGAATCAAATCATGACGTTTTTTTAAATCTAATCGCATTTTATTGTTCATTCCCTTTTCCATCCTCTAATCAAAATATAATATTATATTAATCTTAAGTATTAAATTTTTTAGTATAGTAAAACCCTAATTTCTTTAGACAATAGTAGCTGGTAATTCCAAAAAACAAGTAGGAATGCTTTATATAAAATTTATGATCTTTGATAAAGTTTGGGAAATACCCCGAGAAATTTTATTTAGTGATGTCATAGAAATTTAAATAACTCAACTAAATTATTCCAAAACCAAAACGTTGATTGTGACCATTTAAATATCAAACTATTAACCATAATGATTAATATAATGTATATGAAATAATGTTCATGCATCTGCAAATGTGTTTCTATTTATACGTGTATTAATGAGTAAATCTGCAGAATAGGCAACCCGTATAACTCAGGCGTTTACTCTGGTGTATTATTACAGGGAATAAGAATGATATTACGAATCAGTGTTATTTAAATTATTATTTACTGAAATTTGTAATTTTATTATTCTGAAATATACATTGTTCACTTCCATTTATTTATCTTATAACCAAATTTTGAAAGCAATAAATGAAAAATTTGTTGAATGATTGAATTTCACGTTTCAAACATGAATTTGAAATTTACTAAATGATGGAATGTTGACGTAGGGTCATAAATTTGATGCCAACTATAGATTGAAATCTTTAAATTTGTGCAGATGAATAAATTCAAAAATTAAAGTCCATTTATTCTTGTGGAACGTTTCAATTATGAATCATAGCTCAGAATATCGAGTAAGCGTATAATTAATACCGAAAAAAAAATAATTACTACCTTTTATACAATTACATATTACAATGAAAGCAAATGTTCTGTTAATTTATAATGACAATTCAAAAAATTTGGTAAAATGCAAATGACGTTCATGATTAATGGGTTCAAAAGCTATTAACGTTTCACTTTAAAATCAATAAAATACTTTGAATAAATATCATCATAAAAAGAAATTTTTCGTTTTACGAGTCGCTCAGCGTGTTCAATTCTAATATCAATTTCTACTTTTCCACAACAATTTCAAATGTAACAATTGTTTAGAAAGTATACAAATTTTCGTATATCTTCTACCGTTGCATCCGTATTATCATAACGCTCGTGGCAAATAAATTCCAACAAGAAAACAATTAATAAATGCATTCCTTTTAACATTCGCCAACAATTCTGTACATTTGAAAATAATTTTGTTTGTACGTTAATGCGGCAAGACTATTAAACACATAAGAAAGTATATAATTTTCTGTTGCTCAAATATTCTATAATCGGTTGGTTAATTTGCGTATCCGTTAAATAATTACAAATCGTCCGCAGTCTAATGAAATAGCTTCTTCAAACACAACTTTTACGATCTTATTATTTATTTATAACAAGTTTGCGAATACTGAAATGCTGACATAAAATTTTTACTACAAACTGTATTCGCGAATGCCTAAATTATAACCAGGACAAAATTACAAGTTTTATTACAAAAATTTTTATATTGGTAAATTAACATTCTTTTTCATTATTAAACAAAAAAATGATAACCATTACTTTAAATGCTTAGGATTTCAAAACGTCACGTATTTAAAGTCATTTCATTTTCAAGCGCTTGACATTTATGACAGGAACATTGTCGAAATGGAGATGGACTGAAGAGAAATTCATGATCTCAAAGTAGGAGTTCTAATTTGACATGTGACGACGAATTAGGAGGACCGGTAATATTCATGGCACGCACGTACAGCAGGTAAAAGCGCGTAGACGGAAATGCTGCGATTCGCGCCCATTTGCAAGGTAGGCATGGTCAAGGTAGGGAGATTAAGAAGCGAATACCTTTCTCGTCGTAGAATACGCCAGTATTTCTGGTTCTTCCTGACTCAATGGATGCCTTTCTTTCGTTTCGATCGTTGATCGAGGCGTCTTGCGCTGTAACGCGAACGAAAATTCGAACTCGTGATTTTGTCAATTGATTAGACGACCTTTTTTTAAAAAATTGTAAGTAACGTTGTTAATTAACACTTTTTATTAATTTCATAATTTAGTACGGTTTCGATCGTTTTAAGGAATTATTGTGTTATTGGGTTTCATTTGCAATTGTTGCTTTGAAGATAAATCGTGATACATAAAAGATTTTAAATGATAAAAAATTAATTGGATATATGGAATGTTTATTAGACGTTTAATTGCGCGAATAGTTTCTATTTGCTAATATTTGCGAGTGAAGAGATAACGTGAAAGTTGTTGAACAATAGAATCTCTTAGTACAATTTATAAACAGTTATATATATTTTTTTTTATTATTTAATGAATAATTTATATGGTTTTTATTTATTATGTTTGTTGGATATAATTGTAATTAGTATAATAGATACATTCACATTTGGTAATATATTTTAGACAAATTGATATTGATCGTAAATGTATCTTTTAATTAACAAATAACATTATTGTAATTTTTAAATGTTTGAATGTACCATTTAATTATGAAGAAAATAAAATACAAATTTTTAACGCAGTTTTGTGTAATCATAACTGTAAAATCATATGAATTATTTGAAATTTAAAAGACATAAAAAACACAATAATAATTTTCTTCTTATATTTAACATTTTTATTTACACAATCTAAAAAAACTTAACGGAAACTGATTTTGTATTTCTTTATGAAATTGTTGAACATTATTAAACTGGTAACAATACTTTTTACGACTTAGTAAGAAGTTTAAAAATGCGATCAAAATCTTGTACTTTACATAAAATCTCTTTCAGACATATTATTCGTTTAATATTAACAAAAAAATTTTAATTGCACTATAAAATTAATCGAATGTATAGTAACATTTTTAATTATTTTTTAACATTATTATATTGAAGTAACGTAACTTAAGTAATTGTACGTAATTGATTACAATATTGACCGGATGATTCTTGTAATAACATATTTCGCAAAAAGTATCTTGTTTCCTTATTGAAAAAAATTTCAAAAAGTAGGACGCATCGGAACACTTTGACTATTCATACGGTATTGACTTATATATATTTCTCAGACTTGTATGTCAGTAAAACATTAACAATATCGTGACATGTGTAAATATTGGAACATCGAAAAAGCTGTCGGACATGTTCCTCAGAATATCTAAAATGTTTTCAAGTCATGAATAGAGATATTTTCTTTAATCAACATTTCTGTACCATTTTTAAGTATTCGTTAATCATTCAGAGGCAAAAATTGTTTACCTATTTATTTCAATTTTTTGTTACAGCAATGTTTTTTTTTTTTTTTGATACAAACA
>JABFQA010001804.1:0-12677 GCA_022817065.1 Probaryconus sp. ZL-2020 | reverse complement strand
AGCAGTCATTGTTTGATAATTTAATTAGTCCCCGTAGACAACTGAATGTGCTAACATCTCAGAACGTAAACTTTTTAAAAAGTTTGAATTTACGTGTTAAGAAAAAATTTATTAGTCATGGCTGATGTTTTGAAAATTCAAACACCTGTCATCTTTGATGAATCTATTACTAATTATGAAATCCATGCGTACAAGTCATACAATTCTACAGCATACAATAAGGGAGATGAAATACGTATTGCTATACAACAACAAGATGTTTGTCTTTTACCGTGTGAAAGTTCATTACGAGTCACTGGTCAAGTACGCAAAGAAAATGGTGAACCACGTTCAGATGGATTTTTTTTGACTAACGCAGTCTCCTTTTTATTCAAAGAAATACGTTATGAACTGAATGGTGTGGAAATTGATTGTAATAAAAACGTTGGTATTACGACATTAATCAAATGTTATGCTTCAATGAAAAAATCACAGGTGAACACTATGCAGAACATGGGGTTATCGTTTAATTTAGATGATGATTCGGATTATTTTACTACTTCTGATGGTTATTTTGATGTGATCATCCCTTTAAAATTTCTGTTAGGATTTGCTGAAGATTATAAACGAATTGTAACAAACGCTAAACATGAACTTGTTTTAAATAGATCAAATACTGATAATAATTCATTTGTTAGTTCTCCAAACGCAGCTCCTCATAAAATTGAAATACATAATATAGAATGGTTAATGCCCCATGTTAAACTTTCAGATACGCAAAAAATTAAATTACTTAATTTCGTATCAAAAGATGCACCAATTACAATGAGTTTTCGTTCATGGGATTTATATGAATATCCATTACTTCCCAAAACTAAAAAGCATGTCTGGGTTGTTAAAACTTCAACACAATTGGAGAAACCTAGATTTATTTTATTTGGATTACAAACTAACAGAAAGGATAATCCAGTCGTAAACATAGATCGCATAGATTTTTGCAATCTTCGCAATGTTAAAGTTTACCTAAATTCAGAAAGTTATCCTTATGGAGATCTTGATCTAGACTATTCACGAAATAAGGTCTCAAAATTATATGAAATGTATTCTAAATTTCAATCATCGTATTACAATACACAGGATGAACCTTTTATGAATAGGGCAAAATTTATGAATTATGCCCCACTTTGTGTTATTGATTGTTCAAAACAAAATGAATCTATTAAACAGGGGCCAGTTGACGTTAGGCTTGAGATCGAATCACACGATAATTTCCCTGACAAAACTGCTGCATATTGTTTGATATTACACGATCGAATAATTGAGTATAATCCAATTAGCAGTATCGTGAGGAAATTATAATGGAGTATATTGTGGACATTCAAGGTTTTCAACAACCTAATAATGAATTCATAGCTAAAGAAATAGCTATCTTTTACATGAAGGATTTGGAATATGAAGTTTATCAATTCCAACCGCCATGTGAATGGAGGTCATTACCAGTCATTTATAAAGCAACAAATTTATGGATGACACGTAATTATCATGGCTTAAATTGGGAAGATGGATATATACCGTATGGTGATATTAAAAATATACTGCAATCTATATTAATTAACGCATCTTTTGTATTTGTTAAAGGAAAAGAAAATAAACAATTTTTAAAACAATATCTAAATAATGTATGTATCGTCGATTTGTCTGATACAAAATGTCCCTTATCTCAAAAAATTATAAAAGAAACAATTGTTAATTGTCCGATACATGTACATGAAAATTCTAATTTTAATTGCGCACTTAAAAATGTTCATATTTTAAATAAATGGGTCTGTAACAGTGTTGATGAATAAAAAGTAAAAATAACATTGTGTTTTCATTAAATGATTTAAACCCTACTCTTTCCCTCCTCCCTCCAACTCACATGCACTCACAGATTAAATTAAAATAAAATGATTTTAATAAATACAACTTAGTGTTTAACTGACTCATGTTGAGTAAGGATATCACAAAAAAAAATGGAATTTATCGTTGATTTTCAAGGTTTCAGAAAATCGAAAAATCAATTTATAATAAAAGAAATATCTACATTGTGTATTCAAGATTTGCACTATGTAACACATTATTTTCTTCCACCTTGCGACTGGGATGAATTGTCATCGGACGACATGGCTACAAATGTCTGGTTAACACGTTATTATCATGGACTAAAATGGGATGAAGGCTATATTCCTTATAACTTCTTGGATGACATAATTCAATCTCTTTTAAGTGAAGCGGCGATTATATATGTAAAAGGACGTGAAAAGAAAGATTTTCTACAAAAATATCTTAATCATTCTAGCCATATATCAGATTTAGCTAATCTGAATTGTCCATCATTAAAAAATCTAACTTACGAAACAAATGTAAAATGTCCTTATCATAAGGATCTGAATAAAGATTATAATTGTGCGCTTAAAAATGTTCATTTGTTAAACAAATGGTTAACAGATTTTGAGAATCAATAAACTTTTATAAATTATATAGTGCATTTTTATTTCTATTTCCTAATAAACCCAAACTTTTTATAACAGATCTATTAGAATGTCTGTATAATATTTTGCATATGAATTATATGTTATGATACAAAGACAATATTAATTAAATTCAATAACTAATACGCATTACGTACACAAAAAACAGATTTCCAGGAAATCAAACTTCCATAATATAATGCGTCATAACATTAGACACCTGATTATATATTACATATATTATAAATGAATGGTATTCTAATGTTATTGACGTTCAAAAGTGAACTATTAAATCAATGACCTTCCAAGGTCATGTAAAAAGTCATCAGGGTTAATGCCTGTTAATTCCGGTTAACTAATTATTCAAACATACATAATTAAAAAATTGGGCTTAATAAATGGTGCGTCTTATTACAAATTAATTAATCCATATAATTATGACGCAGATTTTCAGGAAATGAAATTTTGCATAATTTATTATGTCATAAACATATAAGGTCAAGACACCATGGTCTAAACCCATCATATAAAAAAATTTAACAATTACGCAATTCCATGATGTCATTATTTTTCCTCTGCAAAACATTGACACACATCGAAATTTTTTTTTCAAATTGCCATATATATTAATAATCAGGGTTAATGCCTGTTAATTCCTGTTAATTAATTATGCAAACATACATAATGAAAAAATTGGGCGTAATAAATGGTGCGTCTTATTACAAATTAATTAATACATATAATTATGACGCAGATTTTCAGGAAATCAAATTTTCATAATTTATTATGTCATAAACATATAAGGTCAAGACACGATGGTCTAAACTCATCATATAAAAAAATTTAACAATTACGCCGTAATAAATGGTGCGTCTTATTACACATTAATTAATACATATAATTATGACGCAGATTTTCAGGAAATCAAATTTGCATAATTTATTATGCCATAAACATACAAGGTCAAGGTTAATTAATGTTTTCAAAAAGTACGAAGGTCACTTATTGCGTCACTTAACTTCAAGGTCGGTTGTTGTTTGTCAAAAAGCGTCACGGCCACTTCCGGAAATTGCGCAATCAACAAAATTGCGGCACTTCCTGGTCTAGAACCAGCTTTGTATCACTACTCGCAGTCAAACTAAAAATTTAGCAGGAAGTTCACAGCAATATCTATTTTCTGACAGTCCATTTGAGGGAGGATCAAAAATTTCTCGTACTCCTATTAAAAAATAATAAAAAGGACTTCAAGTTTGCCAGATCTAGAAACAGAAGTATTAATCAACATTCAAGAGGACATTCAAATTGATAATCTAACTTCTCCGGTAATTGGAAATCAAGAAGAGGAAAGAAACATCAACATGGCTCTACAAAAGGAAAATTCTAAAGTAAAATTGAGAGATGCCATCAATGTGGTTCCATTTTTCTCGGGGACTAGTTCCGGTGCCACATACAGGGAATTCGCGGCAGGATGTGAGGATGCTAAAAGCATGTTGCCAGCAAGCGATGAGCATAGGCTCGTGCTTATGCTGCGCACACGCTTACGTGACAGTGCCATCGAAACAATGAGAGGTTGTAATTATGAAACGCTGCAGAGTTTTTTAACTCATTTGAGGAAGGTCTATGCCCCTTATGAATCTATTAATGTATTGAGAGGACAACTAGGAAGATTAATACAGGGAGAAAAAGAGGATGTACCAACTTATGTGAACAGGGCACGTGCATTGGGAACCGCCATTGTGGATGCAATTAGATTGGAGAATAATGGAATATGTTCAGCAGAAGAAGTGAGAAACATTAATAAAGAAGTCCTTCAAGCTTTTAGGACAGGATTAAAAAGGGATATTATCGTTCAGTTAGGGGAAATTGAAAATTTATCAGACACAGGCCTTCAAGCCATAAAAATTGAAGGTCGAATGAAGGCCCAAGACTTGCTCAGAGCAGCAAGCAATGGAGATGATAAATGTGTTATTTGTGAAAGTTTAGCACATAAAACTAGAAATTGTTTATTACTGGGAAGCAGCAGTAATAGAAATGATAAATATTGTATTTTGTGTAATAGAAGCGGACATAATCAAACTGAATGTCGCAAGAATCAAACATGTCAACTTTGTAAAAAGGTAGGTCACACGGCAGATTAGGAGGTAGGAGTTCGCAGATGCGTGGTGAAGTGTGTCAAATTTGTAAACGGCCTGGACACACAGCAGATAAGTGTCGCTCAAATAGATCTGTTAAAGTCATACAGGATGTGAAAAGACAAACTTCTGTTCCTGAATGCTTTAAATGTGGCAAAAAAGTGCATTTCGCAAAAGAATGTAGATCTACTTTAGTTCAGTGTCAATTATGCAGAGCAACAGGACACAACATGTTTAATTGCCCACAGAGATGCCAACTCTGTAATGAATCCGGGCACAAGGCAAAATTCTGCCCAGAGAATAGGAAAAATTTTAAGGATTTTAAAGATTTTAAGGCAACTCCAAGAGGAACAAATCAGCAGATGGACCAATTAATCTGCAGATATTGTAAGAAGGCAGGACATGTATTAGAATCATTTCAATTAAGAGAATACAATAATTCTAGACGCCAGGGAAACGGGAGCAACCTCCCTTCCCAGAGGGAGGATTCACGCCCAGTAATGAAGATGAATTCCGGATCAGAGTAATTGAAAAACCAGTCAAACTTAGCAGACAAGGTAATGCACCAACTATTGGTGTAGACTTTGGGAAACCGTTAGTGTTTTTATTAGACACAGGAGCAGCCCCAAATCTCATTAAAGGACACTGTATACCATCCAGCATTTATATTAACCAAAGAGAAATATTAAAATTAAATGGTATAACAACGCAGGCAATATATACTATTGGAATGGCAAAAATTGACTTCATGGGTAAACAGATTGAATTTCATGTAGTTCCAAATAATTTTGCATTGGACTATGACGGACTTTTAGGTTCTGAATTTTTTACCGAGAATGAAGCAGAAATAAATTATAATGAAAATTGTTTAACTTTAAAGGGCATGAAATATCCATTTATTAAACAAAATAAAGTAAAAGTTAAACCAAGAGAAAAGAAGGTAATGTTAGTAACAATTAAAGAGACAGAGTTGAAAAAAGGATACGTCCCTAGGCAAAATACTGCACCAGGTGTGTACATCGGAGATGCGTTGGTGACAGTAAAACAAGGAAAGGCAATAATGCCCATCATAAATACAACAGAAAAGGAAATAAATATGGATATTCCAGATATTGAAGTGATGCCCTTTGAGATATTTTCAGAAGATAAGTTTTCTCCAGTTCCAGCTCCAGATTCAATTTATACTCCAGCTCTAGCTCCAGGTCCAGATTCAATTTATGCTCCAGCTCTAGCTCCAGTTCCAGATTCAGTTCATGCTCCAGATCCAGTTCCAGTTCGAACTATACGTCATGGATTTGATAAAAGGTCTCATTACAATTCTCATAATTCGGTTCCATCCTGTTCCAAAATGAATTCTGTTCCTACGGAATCCGAATTAAAAGAGAAGCATTGTGAGCTTTTTAAGAGAAACAAAAAACGTATAGCAGGAAGAAGAAAAAGGAAGATATATAAAATATCATGTTTAATAATAAATAGAAATGAAAAGGATATAACCTCTAAAATATTGGAATTGATAAAATTGTAACATTTGGATAACAAAGAGAGAAAGGAAGCGGAGGAACTTATTAGACAAAGTGAAGACATTTTTCATATACCAGGAGATAAATTAACAGCTACTCAGGAGGTAAAACATTCAATCATCACTACGGATGAAGTCCCAATTCATGTAAAGCAATATAGATTCCCTCCAGTACTAAAGGAAGAATTAAATAGGCAAGTAAAAGAATTAGTAGAAAATGGAATCGTCAAGCCTTACCCAATATTAAAGCCCTATACCCAATATTAAAGAAATCTTTGATCAACTGGGAGGTGCAAAATATTTTAGCATCTTTGATTTAGCTTCCGGATTTCACCAGATCGAAATAGATCCAAATCACAGCCACAAGACAGCTTTCTCAACTGCTCATGGTCAGTATGAATTTGTTCGAATGCCTTTCGGATTGAAAAATGCTCCAGCCACATTCCAAAGGTTGATGGACGTCGTTCTATCAGGTCTGCAAGGTGTTGAATTATTTGTTTATATGGACGACATAGTTATATATGCTAAAAATTTAAAGGAACACAGGGAAAAGTATAAAAAATTAATGGAAAGATTGAAAGAAGCAAATTTAAAATTGCAGCCCGAAAAATGTGAGCTCCTGAGAAGAGAAGTCCTATATCTAGGACATATAATAACAGAAGAGGGTATAAAACCTGATCCAAAGAAAATTGAAGCCAAAAGAAAGTATCCACGACCTAAGAAAATATTGCATAAACAACAATTTTTGGGAATGATTGGTTATTACAGAAGTTTTGTTCATAAGTATTCTGAGATGACAAAACCATTAACGAAATTAATAGAGAAAGACGTTCCTTTCACATGGGGCGATGATCAACAACAATCTTTTGAAAAATTGAAAGCTGAACTCTGCAAAGCACCTATTTTGCAATTTCCCGATTTCACGAAACCATTTATAATCACTACGGATGCATCTGGATATGCCATTGGAGGAATTTTGTCACAGGGAGAAATTGGCAAAGATAACCCTATAGCTTACACTTCAAGATCCTTAAATAAACATGAGAGAAATTATAGTACCTATGAGAAGGAAGCGTTAGCCATTCTGTACAGCGTTTTCCAATTTAGACCATATGTATATGGACGTAAATTTACGGTGGTAACAGACCATAAACCTCTAGTTTGGATGAGGACATCACAAGATCCAACTTCAAGGCTAACTAAATGGAGGTTAAAACTTGAGGAATATGAGTTTCACGTAATTTACAAAACCGGTAAGAAAAACGTTAATGCTGATGCACTGTCAAGAAACCCTATTGACAGGGATGAGATAGAAGAAAAAGAATTGAAACGCATAGGAATATCAGATAAATATAATGAGACACAACCTCGAAGATCAACACGAAAGAAAATTCTCACACAACAAGGAGAACAGTACAGACAGACAATGGATAGAAAGTTAGGAAATGAAAAGATTCGGAAAAACAAAATTGATACAAATATAACCTCTCCACAAAACTCAGAAGTTCTTCCAAAGGAAATTAATTTAAGGCCAGAAAAAATATTACCTCCACCAGGATTAGAAGAAATCCCAAGAAGAATTACAAGATCAAATAAAACGAAAATCCCTGATAGGAATCCCATGCCTGAGAATGAGGAAGGAAATGAGTTAGAATCAGTACGAATACAAAATCATGAGGAAATTGATAATGAAACCATAAATGAGATAAATGATAACGAACGAGAGAATGAGCCAGGAAACGAGCCAGAAAATGAACAAGAAAATGAACAACAAAATCTTGAGTTGAGAGATTACAGAGAGAACAGTTAGAATTTGAATTAGAATCAGATATGGAAGAGGATGAAGAACCACTACAAAGATTAGTGTATGCAAATAATATATTTGAAATAAGGGACCCACTACATTTACATAAGGATAACTTTATTTATTATTTGTATAGTTCAGGAAATCCAATTGAGGAGCAAGGGAAGATTAGTTTTGCGAAAAAGGATTTAAAACGCTTTCATGATATGACTCTGGGAGAAGTCAAAGCTTTTAAACAAGGAACTAGATATCAAATAGGAATATGTCTGAGAGATCCAAAGCATGAAATGACTGATAGAAAATGTTTACAAAAGTTGATAATAAATAACGTAAAGATAAAGGAGTTAATCGAAGAAAATCAATTAACATCTATTAGATTGGTGTCCTGGGTAAGTCAGAATAACACAGTTTACAATATATTCTTGGACGAAATAAAGAAACAATTGGGAAAGAAAAATTGCAAAATTTACTTATGCAAAGGGTTGGTAACATGTTCCATAGTATCACAGAGGTCAGAAATAATAAGAGAAGCACATAACAGCTCTATAGGAGGACATAAGGGAGTTACGAAAACGTATCACAGAATTCGAAATAATTATTACTGGGACAATATGAAGGATGACATACAGGCATATATACAACAATGCTTAACTTGCAAATTAAATAAATTAATCCGAAACAGAACAAGGCAGCCAATGGTGATAACCGATACTCCAGGAGCCGCCTTCGAGAAGATCGCAATGGATTTGGTTGGACCATTACCATGCACACCTAATGGCAATAAATATATTTTGACGATGCAGGATTTACTTACTAAATACTGTGTAGCCGTTCCTGTGCCTGACGCAACTGCTTCCACAACAGCAGAAGCCTTCATGAATCATTTTGTTTGTATCTATGGGAGCCCAAAAATCGTTCTAACTGATCAGGGACGAAATTTCATAAGTTCTTTGATGAAAAGTCTGACTAAGAGATTAAACATAAAACAAGTCAAGACCACAGCTTTCCATCCACAGTCAAATGGATCATTGGAGCAATCCCATCATGTTTTGATTGAATATTTGAAGCATTATATAACTAAGGATACAGATTGGGATAGATGGCTACCACTTAGCATGTTTAGTTATAACACCAGCGTGCATGAGTCCACCAGAAAGACTCCATTCGAATTGATATTCGGTAAAATAGCCATTTTACCTTCAAGTATGCCACTGCCAGAACAGGAAAGAATTGAAACATATGACGATTATTTAATCAAATTAATCGCCAAATTACATAAAGCCAATATTGAAGCAAGACAGAATCTAATGCAAGCTAAGGAACGATCAAAGGTGATATATGATCAGAAAATGAAACCAAGGGAATTCATACCTGAACAATTCGTATTTTTGAAGAAGGGTTTCATAAATGGGAAATTTGGTACGCACTACGAGGGACCTTATAAAATAATTGAAGTTCTAGATTCAAAAAGAATAAATATAAAGGTCAAGAACAAGAATAAGACCGTTGCTGCAGATCGCTTAGAGCCCTCTGATATTACGCCTGAATGATATTAATTAAACCTGGTAATAAAGGAAATAATAAGGTGGAAATTCCTTTTACAGATCAACCGATAAGAAGAACACCAATATGAGAACCATATCAATAATAATTATAATGACGCTGGCATCTTACAATATTATTCCATTCACGCAGGGAATAATAGGATTTGACTGCAGCGGAGGAAATCTGAACGTTAGCACAATTTCAATGATAGAGGTTGGAGAATGTGATACTCCAGAAACAGAAGTCAAGACTACCGAAGTACATCTACAATTGCTACAACTGTTAGAATTTGCAAGTATAAAAATCATCCAGTGTAAGGTGGAAATTTCGAGAACAGCTGGATATTGTGGTCACTGGCACCACATGGCACCGTTGCTGAATGCACGAAGGGACTATTTACAAGAGACAACGAAGGAAACATGTGTGGATATGCACCGATATCAATCGTTTAAGTGGGATGATGAAAACACTTTTGCAAACCTCAGAATTAACCAAACAATTATTAACAGCGTGCTCTTCGCAGGAACAGTAAATAGCAACGCAGATTGTACAAACGGACGATATACGGATCCATTTAACACGTATGATGCTGCAGTAGTACAAGGAATTGTTAAAATAACTTTTCGGGAATATTATGCGAAAGTGCACCTAGACAATGGAAAGGTCATTCTTAATTCTGGGGTGAGATGTGACCTTAAAGAAGATAAATGTATTGACCTAGAGGGAGGTTATACGTTTTAGGATAAAGAGAGAAAAGACCAGTGTGGATTGAGGAAATATGGAAAATTGTATGAAGGAAATGGCTACAAATTGACAAGTAAAACAGGAGAAGAATCTCAGACGGTATATAAGATACGAGTGGAGTAACTTTTGCCTTGGCAGCCACTACCAAGTTTCCTCTGTGTGGATACATACTCACTCGCACCGAACATCCTAAATTGCTAATTTTCGAAACTCCCAAAGGTCACGGATTAGAAGTTGGGCATATAACCATTGAAAATATGGATATGTTCACTTACATTAATTCTAAATTTGTTTTCGTGGAAAGGCATATAGGGCAACAAGTAAAAGCCTTATATAGAGATGCACTTGTACACCGTTGTCGCCAGCAACGTCAAATAATCAGAAATTCTCTGGCCATAGCTTCTCAGGCAGCAGATGAATTTGCATTACATTTGATGGAGCAACCTGGTTATATGGCAGTGCTGGCTGGCGAGGTGATACATTTGATCAAGTGTATACCAGTGGAGGTAAAGGCCAAAAAGACAACGGAATGTTTTAAAGAGCTAGTAGTGGAAAGAGGTAATGAGACGTATTACCTTTCACCTCGTACTCATATCCTCCTTAGATCCGGATCAGAAGTTCCATGTAATGGGATCCTGCATACCATGTACAAATTGGATGCAGCTTGGTTGCTGCATTGCCAATTGAGACGACACCACCAAAAATTCTAGAACCCATGAAGACTACACCATGGACTTACCAAGAACCTGTGAGTTTAGCAACAAGCGGAATTTATAGCCAGGAGGATTTGGATAATTTGAGGGACCGGATAATGCTTCCGGCTGAAAGACCCGCCATTATAAATAATTTAGTAGAAGGAATGATGGGAAGGAGATCAAATATCCCCTCAGGCATATCCATTGGAAATTTATTGGATGACGACACCATCAACAGGGTAGCTGCTTCAGCCTGGGATAAGATGTGGCATGGATTCATGAGCTTGGGAACTGCCAGTGCCGGAGTGATAGGTCTATTCATGATCGTTCGACTTGTCAAGTTGTTGGTTGACACGATGATTCATGGGTATGCCTTGCATACTGTTTATGGATGGTCTCTTCACCTGCTGGGCGCAATATGGGACAGTGTCACTACTTACTGCTCCATATTGGTCAGCAACGAGCAAGAGACACAAATAATTCAGAAGACGTGGAATTGGGTCAGAATCCACGAAGAGCAGGTGCACGTGTACTACCCCAAATAGAACACGAGCCCCTGATCACATATGCAAATTCATCTCGCTCGGGGACAGGAGTCCGAAGAAATCCCTCGCAAGGTTCGGTGTATGGCGGAGGATCCGTACGAGCTACAGCAGAGGCACTAGGAGATGAAATATATGAGAACGACAAACCCGGACCATCAAGCAGACCAAACATGCCTTCAGGACCATTGCCTCCCCCACCCTTACCCAGACGAAATAATAAAATTCCCTTATCAAGCCCAGTTCCAGTAGAAAAAAACAGTTGAGGTCAAAAGGGAAGAGAACGAAGAGGAAGCCCCAACAGAAAACAGCTTCTTTTTGATAAAATAATATTAGCTTAGATCATAAGGTAAAAAGGGAAAATGAATGTAAGTAAAAATTAAAGTAAATTAAGGAAAATTCTAAACTAGCAAGCAAAAATTAAAATTTGAAGAGAAATTTAAACTTTGAAATAAAATCCAAACTTAGAAAAGGAAAGATATAGACATAATTGAATAAAATCAAGAAATCAAAGAGTTAATACAAGATATACCGGAATAAGTTTCAAAAGACGCTTACTTTAATGCTGCATTCTCAAGATCTTAAAATAATTCAATAGATCTGCAGTAAAATCTATTTCAAAAGGACAAAATCATGAAATGTTTCACTTAGAATCAACAATTAAATCTCAACAAGTGATATTTTTTTATTTTAAAGCCATAGAAACTGGTATTACATCAAAATTGTATTAAAACTCTTGATTCTACATTTCAATAAAATGATAAAATTATCATGACCAAGAAATTCAAAATTCAATGTCAAAGACTTTCCTACAATCAAACCTACTCCATTGTGTCCTTGATCAAAGTTTAAAGTAAATTTAAGTATATGCATAAAATATGAATAGAATTGTTAGAGGAAATTTGAAATTCGGGAAAAAGAATTTACTCTTATTTTTACAAATAATGAAATTAGACTTAAACCTAAGACTGGATAAAGCACAAAGATAATTCACTCAGGTAGAAATTAAGTAACTAATTAGGATAAGAACAAACCATCTTCAGAAAAATTCACCAGATAGTTTGTTCCTCTGTGCCGGGGTGTTACGTGACAGCAAGAAATGCCATCACGTTAAATTTTGAAATAAGTAGTTCGACTAATTATAAATTTAGAAAAAATAAGTAAATGGGAAAATCTTGTAAGTTTAACAATTTAAATATAAATTACT
>JABFQA010001803.1:0-12678 GCA_022817065.1 Probaryconus sp. ZL-2020 | reverse complement strand
AAAGATTTCTGAAATAATAATAATAATGGAAGGTAACATTTTGGAACAAAGCAATTGGTTAGTTAGAAAGAAACGACTATTTGGCATTTAATTTAAGTGTACCGGGACATACAAGTTTGGAATACCAACCAATAGCCACAGTACGTCTATACACTTGTAATCGCAACGCATCGTTGAGTCCAAGCATGTAGTTAATCGGCAAGTAAATTTATGTAACAGTATCGTGCAAAGATAAAGTGTAAATCAAATTAAAGCTTTCGTTAAGTTCTAATGAAGCATCATTACTTATTTAAAATTAAAATAAAATGTGCAACGAACAATTGCGTCGAAAACACGAGAGATAAGGATAATTAATTTTCAACGTTGATTGAAAGAATATTGTAAATGACGATGGAAAAGTTTTCTTATTAATAATCGAATAATGTTAATAAAAGTTTGACTCACCGGCACTGTCGATAAGATCCGTGTCGAGGTTATTAAAGCCGCAGCGACTCAGGAAAAGTAACGATAGAAGAGATAGAGAACATACGAGGGCCAGCAGCCTCGAAAGCAGTCGAACTCCCAGCACGCGCAACATCATGTCCCAACGCCTCCTGAATCCAAAAAAAAATCATACATTCAATTGGGATCCGAACTCGGGGAAGATGTTTTTTTAACTTTCGTGCGGAATATTCGCTTTTACATTTCACTCCCGATGACGTTATTATTCGAAAAAATTTTTGCAGAGTAGAAACATTTTTTTACCATTTTATTACAATGTTAATTTTAAATAACAATTTATCGTTGAATTAATAAACCGTTCTTTGTTTAAATTTAATTAATACGATACAAATGAAGTAGAAACGTTCAATTAAGGGAATTATCAAATTTATACAAGTTAAATTAACGAATACACTTAAATATAGATAATGACCATTTAATGGATGGGGCAGTTATTCTCGCACTTACAAATAGCTGAACTTTCGACCATATAAACTGAATCCTCTTTGAAACTGTTTTGAGTAACTACTGCGAGTAACAAATTCAATGTTGTTAATTTGTTCGCAGGATCGTGTAATGAAATTACATGATTTTGTAACAGGTTGCCAATCTAAAGCAATCATCTTTGATTCAGAGTGGCTTTTTCATATCAATAGTTCGCATGTGAGCTTCACTGTGCCAAAAGAACATAATGTCTCCCTTTATCAGTTGAAAAGTTTCTTCAATTTAAACTTTCATCGATAAATGGTGACTGTCACAAAATATATATCGTATGATATGCATTGCAATTTTGTTGGATCATTATCAGGCAAAATTCGAGGAAACAAAACATTTTGCGGTTCCAAAATTAATTGTACAATTAAGTTGCTTCTAAATTTTGCGTCGACATAAACGTTATGTTGTAAATGCGTTCGTAACAACTGTTGTAAATTATTTATATTGAAAGTTTACATGACTTTAACAACAGTAACGGCAGTAATTGAATACCAATAAGTTGTAAAACTGTCCCTTCGTGCACGGCGAAGTTAATTTATAGTTTGGAACGCCCGCGATAAATAAACATTTCATCCAACAAGTGGCATCCATCTTCAGTTAATTGTTCTAAGAGCTCAATAAAATAACGAACAATTTTGAGGATTGTTTCTTTAACTCCCTCTAAGATTTAAGAATCGTTTTGTTTTAATGCTTCCCTTTTTCGAAAACTTTCCTGTCTAATAACAGGCAGTTATTAAAACTCTTATGAAATCTATAAATTCATGAACATTTATTTAAAATTTATATATTGTTATGTTAAAAATCTGTATTCCAATATACTGTTTTAAAGAATTTTAGAAATCAATTTTTAATTGAGTGCATTGGAAAAGTTTTAATAGGATTATATACAATATTAGTATTGAACATTTTCCCGAGCAATTTGTAATGAAGAAAATAAATGATATTACATGTAATGTAAAATAACAACATGTACCTAAAAGCTCATTTTTCACTATAATTTTATAATGTCATTTTGTTAGTGTATGTTGAACAATGTCAGATTCGTACTATTCATTTGTTTTACTTTACTCCGTCCACGTAATAATTTACCGTATTATTCTACAGTTTCATTTCTTTTTTATACCGTTTTGTTCATTGTTGTACAAGTCCATAAAAAGCTATGTTCCGCAAGAACGGAAAAATATAATCTACTGGGGTAAAAGCAATGAAACAGAAGTAAAATGATTCCAGGATTAATTTGTAATATCTCTATTATTCTAACAATTGTGAAATCTTTTACAATACTTATATCTTTAATTTTATTAATAGAAACTTCCGTCAGCAAGGATCATAAAGTGAAATCACTGGCATTTAATTTAATTAAATTGTCACTTTTTACATTCTACAAACATAGTATGGCAACAGATCCATTAAAAAATTTCATTACAGAATAAAATTGTTTATGAAAAAAAAAAAAATTATGCAAAGTTATGCAATGATATTATGCGGTGGATCGTTCTCTTGGAAAATGGAAAGTTCACTAAACGTCTCATTTGATCCTTTTTCTGATTGACATTGTTAAATTAATTTCAAAGTTACAACGTTATAAAGATAACTATTCGATTGAAACCAACTCTCATTATGTTCTCGCGAACTTTTAACGTAATAACTTGCCAGCCAAATCCAAGCTAACTGTTAACTACGCAAAGTGAGAAGTTTTACCCTCCCCCGCCCCTCCAATTCTGAACAATCAACTTTTATTAAAACTGCTAGAGAAAGAGAGAGTGAATTTACTGTAAAAAATATTATAATGATCCATTTTATACGTCCAAGAAATGTGTTCATTAAATGTTATAGGATTTTGTTTCGCAAACTCTCCTCGCAATTTTCTGCGCAGTGGTCTTTGCGTTATGAAATTGTTTTAATGCGAAACTTTACGAGGAAAAATATTTTTCACAGTTCTCACCATGAAAATTACACACATCCACGTCAATCGATATGGGCAATACATCTGGCGTTATACTTTTCAAAGGTTCTATCGAGAATTCGAATCAACACAGAAATTGGTACCACGATCACGTAAAGATAACGCCACGACATATTTTAAGGTAACGCGATTGCTAAAGAAAACGCGAATGTCTCATACCAAAACAAATGTATTCATTGTGAGGCTTTCTACATTACCCCAAGAAAATATGTGTCCCGCGGATATATCGTTTTAAAATTTAAAAGCTTGCAATTAAAACAGCTTTAATAAAATATCAAATCTTAATGTCCTTTTAATATTTTAAATAATAAAATATCGAAATGGTTTACTATATTATATTAACGCGAAAAAAAATTTGTCGAAACCAGGATGTTATATATTATTTCGATGCTTTCATTTTATTTTATTCCAATCATGACTTTTTAACGTATATTGCAAAAATCCATTTGGATACTTTCAGCATTTGAATATTTTATAACACTGAACATATTCATCCATCATATATGTTAAAAAATCTTTTTCAATCATTCACAAAGGTTTTATTAAATTCGTTTAATCTAATAAAAGTTTTATTATATCTGTAAACCTTTATTTTATATTCCATTAATACCGTCAAATTTTCAATTACGTTTATTTTAATTTTATAAAGCATATAATCATAAAAGAATTAATCATTGAATTATAATTGAGTAAATCATAATTGGTCACGAATCCAGTTTTCGATTACCTTGTCGCTTTTGTTGTCGTTGCTTCAGGTAAAATTTCAAGTACAAGAGTCGGACAAAACGTGGCCGTTTAAACGCGTTAATATTATTAATGGGTACAACACAGCAATGAATTAGCATGATCCAACGGTAGCTCGTCACATAATTTAATTTCTCATACACAGTATTACACTTTGATGATATCGCAATCTGCGAATAACGTGACAATAGTATTATGGAGCTACTGTTATAAGATCCGAGTGCTTGTTCAAGAAGTTAATCGCTCGACAGCTAACATTTCGGCACGTAGCACTCGTCCGACAGCGGTGAGTGTACGTATGCCGTTACATGAGATAGTAAATTTACGAGGTTGGCTTTACGTGCCCCCGACATTTCTGTGCTCGTGTTTTATGACATGGCGCCGTATCTGTTACATATTACCTGCGCGATGTAACGCGAGGATAAACTCGCCTTGAAATACCAATATTCTTAATAAACTTGTCTGTCGAACTACGCGCATGTGACTTCACCGTCGTCGCTATTTTACAATCCCCCTCACTCTTCAGACTTAAACTGCCATTTAATTATATTTCAACTTGCGCCGCGCTCCTAACAAATTGAGTCATCATAAAACTTACTTTCAAGTTCAATATAACTTAATTGAATGTAAATTAATCATGACGATTTTACGACAATCCCTTGATTAGAGTTTGAATATTAGATTCATTAGCGCTATATATAACAATTAATTAACTGTTATTCATTCATTGAAAAATATTTGTATCAAGCAAAATAACAGGAAAATGTAAAAAAAGGGTAGTTTCTTAGTCATGTTTCCTTCTGCAAACAAACCACTGACTAAAAGGGTAAACGTATCCTTGCGTAAGAACAAACATCAGTGGCCCAACTTTTGCGAAGATCATGCGAGGATACGTAATGTCAATAGCGCTTTAAACGTTAGGCACTTTTTCAGACCGACGAAATGGCGTTCGGGCTTTTCTTGTGTTTTGAATAAAAGGGCTGTGACTGTAAGTTGAGTAACAGTTATGCTTTAACAACTCGGTGGCCGTGGTTTTGTTGGATCTTGAAAGTTCCAGCAAATGACAACGAGGTTTTTGGAGAAGTTACGTCGAGTGCGCTGTTGCTCGGGCGAGCGAGAAAATGCGCGACATAAAAACTCAGAGAATTCCTCTCGTCGTAAAGTAGTAAGTCACTATTTCAAGCGGACTTTACTGTTATAATGCAGGACGTGTATAATACTGCCGTCACACACTCACGATAGGAGGAACCAAACTTCTTTTTAGTCTCTTCGGTTATGTCAAGCTTTCGGCTGATAAGGGGATAGAAACGGTCTCGCTCGACGACATTATAATCGGAGATAGCGGTGTCCCGTGGCAAATGAGTTGCTTCTGTGATAAAAGGGGTTGTTTTACTCGAATCATTTATTAATTATTTATCTACGCTGTGTTTTCGACGATTTGCTCTTTGGATTAAAACGTTGTTTTGTATTCTGATGAGCGTTATTTCGTCGGATAAACGAGGATTTGTCATTTGAGATTTGCATTTAACATTATGGAAATGGGAACTGGGGATAACAAGGTTTTAAAGATGCGTTCACAATAGATGGATCATCAAATTGCAAAATACAAATGTATGTAAACTTTTTCTTTTTATTGAAACTTTTATTTTATATATATATATATAAAAATGAACATAAGGAATTTGCTTTAATTGCATTTTCATTGCACACCGACGTTAATTCTTTATCTCTCTTTTTTTAAACTTTTTTCACAATCTTTTTCTCTCTCTGCTGTCAATTGAACGCTCTTAAATTCACTTACACATTTATACGAGACAGAACTCGTGTCACTTACACACACAGGTTTTCCCAAGGATTCTTCATATCGATACATTCGAGTACGTTTCAAGCGAAAGCCATTACGTACATAGAATGTACCTTCGTTCGCCTTTTTAAGTCTAATTCAAAGCTTACGATTTCTACGGTATTCTCATATTTATTTTTTAATACACTTTAAACCTATTTAACATATTGTTTTATTTATTACGAATTCCATTTGTAGAGGGAATATTTACGAATATTCAGCATTGGGAGAATGATCTTTCAAAGGGCTTTATAAATTTATTTCAGTTGAATCTCAGAGTACTTTTACGCGCCGCTAAAAAACGCATCAGGAAAATTGAATTCGATTTTATGAAATTCAAATTAATTTAAGTTATTCGACAAATAAGCCCACCGAACTATGAAATTACCTGGCCGAAATAAAGCGATGAAGCATTTTCAATAAATCTGTTAATATATTTATCTGTTAACCAAATGTGATGAAATTTATAATACTCCAATTTGTCGAGAATGGCACTTACAACGATTACAGCAGTCCACTTTATCCGAGTGTCTAATTCATAATTAATATCAACGGAAGCAAAAATAAAGCAGCATAAAAAAAAAAGCACAGAGCATCGTGTGCAACAAACATTCGTTCGGTTTACGACGCAGTTGGCGTAACGGGAAAGCCGCGATGGCAATAAAAAAAACTGTTTAAGTCCGTCAACGGTGCCATAAATAATACTGCCCGGCCCTTTTCCCTTTGTATTAAAAAGTGAAATAAAAAAAAAAATCGACGCGGTCAAATTGCCAGGAGTAAACACAGGCCATAAACCGGACAGTTTGAATACACGCGAAATACACAGAGGCGTGCGAGATTTTTGGCCGAATGCTAAAACGCAATTTCCGCGTTGAATGCGATATGGGCAGAGACGAAAAGTTCCAAATCAGTGCGAATGATGATACGTCGAACGTAAAATCCAATATGAATAATTCCGAATTCGAATGCAATGCCACACAATCTGGATATTACTGTCCAACTTTGGTATTATGTGGCTGGCATTTTTGGCCGACATTTCTTCCTACAAAATATGTGCTTTTGATGCAAAATTATTTGCCGAGATAATTAATTCGACGATAGAAAATCATTTGATTCCGACAATTTCTCAGATTCTTCACAAAATTATTACACATTTTTTTGAATTAGATAGAAACAGAGAATGAAAAATGTTCGCTTTTTGTGAACATTGAATTATTGAATAACTGAATTATCTCAGTTACTTTAACTGAAATTTCAGTCATTCCAACTTCATAGTTGTCTTAGATAACTGATAGTTCAGTCAATTAAAAATTCAGTAAAAATAACTGAAGGGTCAGTTTAGGAGAGGATCTAACTAAATTTTCAGTTATGTCAACTAATTTTTTTTTTTCTCTGTGTTGCTTTGAAACTCGCCGAGAGAGAGATCCGAATTTCCCTTCCCCTCGTTTTTGAAGTTTCGAAATTACTAATGAAAGTAAACGCGCATAGAGAATACCGGCGTCATTCTTGCTTGTTTGAGCAACTACGCGAACGTGGCTTTCCTGCATTCAAGTAACTTCGAATCATATCGGACGGACGTAAGTTTCGACTGGTTGGAACTACTTCTGGACAAGTCATACGTGAGATTGCGGTCAACAGTTCAGTCGGAAAAGGTTAGGGTTTGGGCGGAGGAACGAAGGGAGGGAAGGAAATGCTGTTAAAGTACCTGTCGTGCTTTATTGTGGGCTCCGCTCGTTTACAGCAAGAAAGCTAGGCAACCAGAAAATGTTCACGAACAAAAAAAAAAAAAAAAAAAGAGCTCGAGACTTGCGAAAAACTCCACTACGCGAAATTCACTTTGAATTATACTTGCTATTATCTTAATAGTTGGAGTAATGAAATTTTCACGTGATCTCGTTTAGGCCGCTTTTACTATTAAAATCGCAATATCTTGATTATTTATTTCTTTTCAAAATCGCTCAATTGATTAATTATTTTTTTGTACAACGAATAGTTCGCTAAAAAATACTGTCAAATAAAAACTGACAAATGTCAAAAAATAAAAATAAAAACTGTTAATTAAGGTAGCGTTAAATTCGACATGTAAAAAATGGTTTTAAAAAATGACGCGTCAGGTGAATTAGAAGTATAAAGTAACATAAAATATTATATTAACTGGTGAACTGTAGGAAATTAAATAGCCAGCGTCATGTTATTAAATAACCCGTGCGAGGTGTACGGCGAATGCGACAAAAGTCATTTATAAATCAACCTGCATTCCAGAAACTGCGGGCAACTTTCCCATTATAGTGCAAATAAGCATTTCATTTTCATATTTTCCGCCATTCTCTCTCGAACATTTGAAATATACATATATTTTTATCATGAAATGGTATAATTTTGATGTTGACAGATATTACTAGTAATGAATAATGATGAGAATGTTGATGGACTAAAAACTCATTGAAATCTGAAAAGCGTATTTCTTTATTAAATTGGCGCGTCCATTTTTACGCTCTCCGTTCATTCATTTTAGTTGATCATTACCCGACGCATATTCAGTCATTTGTTATTAAAATTTGTTTCGTACCATTTCATGTTTTTCAAATGCAGTCTACACAAAAAAAGAAAAAAGACAAAATATCGCATTAACAAACTTCGCTAAACTACTTTTTAAATAAATCTCAATTTTGCAGATTTTAATTTTAATCCTTCCCTTCCAATATTACAAATGTTCCTTGAAATTTTACAGTAGAACAAACGAGACTTTTCCCTTAAATTAAACATTGGTTAAAAGAAAATATTTGAAGCATGTGAAATGTTCTGACCATTTTCCAAGAAATGGAAATAATTCGAGGAAATAAAGTGCAAGAATCTGCGAAGTTTGTGCATACTCGGTGTAAATTCGCAGGAACACCAATGGCCATATCATTATACGAGAGTCTACTGTAGACGGTGTCATATTACATACTCCACTCGTACAAACTTAATAACTCAGTGCTTGCCATCTCGTACACCGCAACAAAGGTTCCCTCGTCCTGCAATGTCACTGGACGACATTACTTCCTGCGGTACACGTTTTCATCCCGTACGTATATGCGCATAAACCGTGCTAGTATGTAAATGAGAAACAAATGTCGCGCACCTGCTCTCATGCATAAAGCCAGACACGTGAAGACACGTGCATGAGAAGCTACATTTATAGATTATCAAATAAATTATTGTTGAATATTTCCAAACGTAAACAACCAGTCGACTTATTTATTAAATGAATAAATGAAATTAATAAATAATGCCCATTTAATTAAAAAAATATTGTTAATGATATTATTCTTATTTTCTGAGAAAGAAGCGAAGAAATGCAATCAATTTCAAGTATGCCAAAAAAAAAAAAAGAATAAACGAAGTTATCTTTTTAGGAAAAAATCTGCCTCTCGAAAATTTCTGTTCTTTGATGTTCTGCATTGACTTCAGAAGCACTGAAACCACTGCAGAAAATATAAAACAACGTCTCATAACCATCATACTAGTCTCATATACTTTAATTTTTACTCCGAAAGGAAGCAGCCCTTGAAATCCCACGTTAATTTTCTAAACTACTTTTTCGTGTAATAATCTTATCATATTTTGATGTTCGATAATTATTTTTCTTTTAACAAAAAAAAAAAAAATAATAAGGATGTTAAATCGTCCGCAAAAATGAATGAACTTTTATTGGTACACTTCAAGTTCGGTGTAAAGATCTTGACATTGATAGGAGGTATCACATTTTAAATTAACAGTATAGACGTCTCGATAAAAATCAGTATCTCTTTCCATCAAATTGACATTTTCCCGTTGTTATCGCGAGCGACCGTAATTGTTCGAGTACCGGAAATCTCGACAGAAGGAATAGGAAGGCCAGCTAGAGAAGGTGGAAGAAGCGGAGGGCTGGCGATAGGTAGAATCGAGGCAGCGATGGGGATGGGGATGGGGCAGGGGAGGGACGAGGGTTATATCCCAGCGAGGCGGCGTAGCACGGCTCAATGAAATTTCCGTGGCGTCCGACCGCGTTAGAGAATTATTATCTTTAACCGAGTTTAACTAACGTAATTACACAAGTTGCACTACCACCACTGTTCCTTGCAACGGTGTGCTTTGCCATACGGAGAATTTTGTGGCCGACGCGAAAGACGGACGATTCGGTGCTATTCATTAACGATTTTGTTTGAATAGTGTTGCAGACATTTCGTGACTGTTCGGTAAAATTTTCCAAAGGAAAGTAAAACGTCTTGTTCTTAGAAAGAACAGAAGTCACAGTTTTTCGACATTCAGTTAATATCACGACAAAAAAGGAAAGGGAAGGTGCAGAAAATTAATGTAACAGGCGGAGCTTGAAATTATGATTCAACTTTAATTTCGTATCCAACGTGGCCATTTTCTTGTACCAATATAAACATAATTATAAAACGTTCAAACAAAGACATCAACAGTTTTCGTAAACGGACAAAGAGAAGGACATTTAAATTTCTATTTAACTTCTAATTCAATGCAGATTGAATTTGCAGTTGAACAAAAACGATAATTAAATTCGTTCCCTCCATTTTTTATATTCGAAATGTATTTCACGAACTCCCGATATTTTATAAAGAGCGCACTTCGTTTTCTCTAGCTTTTCATTTATTCGCCTTCATTAAGACTTTTTTTTCATTCATTGGAACAGGGCTTTAATGCCAGTAACAGATATATCAGCCATTTCATTTCTCTCTCTCTCTCTCTCTCGCTTTTGCTTTAGCGGCAAGTGCCGTGGTTGTAAGTACATTTAGTCAGAGCGGTTGCTGGACTTTGCACTCCGCATTGCAATGTAGAACGTGCTATCGGACAAGTTCTGGAATTTCACGTAGGCCTTCGGATGCACTTTCGTTCGCAGGACGGCGGTTCAGATGTTGCCAGTCATAACTGATGAAAACGCGTAACAGGTTAAATTATGGCCGACCGCAATTGCCTCACTCATAATGCCCCGCTGAGAATTATGCTAATTAACGAAATCACCTATTTAGTCCGGCTTCGTAATTTTTTAAACACCGCCGTATAATTTTATAAATGACGATAATATTCATAATGAATAATAAACCACGTTAAAATATTTATATCGTGTTAAATATAATCGATTGACAAAATGTGATACGCTCAACATAAAGTTATGAAAATTAAACCACATTGTAAACCGTATTCGGTTCTCCGTTACATGTTTTCATTCAATGTTACATTAACGTTGATGAAATATTACATGCTGGTAGAGTATTAGATAATTAATTAATAAATACATCAATACTTTGACGTTACTTAATGTATTCAAATTTCATGGCATTTCAATATTCACAAATTCAACAAAATCAATATTGAGGTTTAAAATTATTTCACGACAAAGGCATTGGAATTACATTTTGTCACAAACAAAGTATGCCTTTGCAATTTTCGTCATCAATCAAGGTTATAAAGTGTTAAAAAATTTAAACAATCAAAATATTTTTGAACGGTTAATTCTTTTTTAATGTCCGTATCACCTTAATGAAATTAGAGATAATGAAGGGAAGCTTTGAATTTTAAACACACAAATTCATGCCAATTTTGAGATTAATCAGGCATGTAACTTTTGACTTGTAGCTATAAAAATAACCTTTTCTCTTATTCTCGATAGTTGAGATGTTTTCTTATTGCAGAATCATCCCGGGGGGAATGTATCAAAGCTTTGGCTGTTGCGGTATTGACACGATAAGCGACGAGACTTCAGTGTGATCATCACCTCGAACTTCGCGAAGGCCCGACGGGACGTAAACCAATAACTGTCGCTTCGACTTTTTCCTTGACGTGAAATAAATTTCAAAAGAGTGACCATTCTAAAACTGACGGTTGGTCTAACTGGCGAATAGGGGGGGGGGGGGTGAGTGAGTTTATGGTAAAGTAATTTTTTGCGATTGACCATTTGCCGATTGAATTTCTGGACAATTTTTTATTTATGCTTTTGTTGACTGAAAATAAGGTCTGGTTGATCATCAATCACAACCACTCAATTATTCCTTATTAAAAAAAAGCTCAAATTGACAATTGTATGGTAAAACTTTTTATTCGTGTTTTTACATTAATTAAGAGAAATTTTGAGAAAATAAAATATAGCAGAGAACTTTTGCACGTGAAAATACAAATGGCAACTGTTTTTTTTCTTTCATGTAAAAACGCTTATCAGTTCATTCTAACTTCAGTTTTTGTACGACATCAATCACTGAATTTTCTGTCAGATACTAATTACTCAACTAGACACTCGCAGATAAGAAATGACAGTCGAATTTACGACTGCAGTTGTTAGACAGTCGCTTATCATATGACATTGGTACATCTCTTTCTTATATTTTCGGTAATATGATTTTTGATTTTTTTCCAAAATATCATTGAATTGATTACAATTAATTTCGCAAAGATAACATTTTATATCTCAATTATAATTCTATCTTTAAGGAATATAAAAAAATGTTATTTGTCGTTATATTTTGTAAATTATGAAATTCATTAACAAATGTTTATAAAACTAAATTGCATAACGTTACGTTACCATTATTTCGCGTTTTTCTCGGTAATATGCAATACTTCATTGACAAATGTGTAATGCGTCGCAAAAGAAAAATACGCAATTTCGAGTATAAGAAAAACACACTAAATCACGATGATATAATTTCCAACGAAAAATAACGAGTAGAGAAAAGTTTCGGCACGAATGAAATTGTGCCAGGTTGCAGAGAAGTTGATAAGTAAACTTTTTTCCATAGCCAGGTATGTTTAACTCCTCGTTAACTGTGTATTTTTCAGTTTTTCTTTATCATTTTTATTTTCGACTACGTAAATTTCCATTTTCCTCTTTCCACGATATACATCTAGATTAAAAATAATCTTATCACCTCCTTAAGAATATACAAAGAATAATATCCATGCATTATTCATAAACTATAAACATTATTTAGATTTTCATTTATCATACTTTCTGGATATTTCATAATAAATTTTGTGTATTGAATAACAAGTTTTATCTCAACCAAGAAAATTTATCTTTATAAAATTAATTTTTCAAAATGATCAGTTCAAAAGAAAGTGTTTCTTAATAATTAACTAATGTGAAGTTTTTACAATATTATTATTC
>JABFQA010001802.1:0-12680 GCA_022817065.1 Probaryconus sp. ZL-2020 | reverse complement strand
TTTAAATAAATACAATTACTATAAAAAAACATTGAAGATTTATGACTTAGAAATTGCATAAAACTCTTTCAATAAATAATCAAAAAAAAAAATCATAATATATTGTTTTTATCTTTTATCAGAACAGATTAACATTCGTTAACAAGTTCATAGGTAGCAAATAAAATTGTTAAAGTTTAACTTTTAAAAGCGAAAGGTGAAACCGGAATAATTAATTGAATGCATATAATCAATGAAACGAAGGTGTGCAGGAGTTTGAAAAATCCTGAAATTGCATTAGAATAAATGTATTCATGTTTATAAAATGAATAAGAGAGACATAATACATAATGAATATGTGTTAAAGACGTAATACGAGAACGAGTTTGTTGACCCAAATTCTCAATGACGCGGTAAAATGCGTGTAAATGTAATGCGACCGTGCGTATGCCAAAAGACGCAAATCTAGAGAATAACAGTGACACACAAAACGGAAGGCGCTTGTTTCGAAACAAAAAAATCGTGATCAAGCATAATCGAGCCTATTGAACACATAACAACATGTGAAAAGAACATACATATTCCATTTTTAATCGTAATTGTTACAGCAAACAAACATTAGATTTTGATTTCACTTTACTTTGCCATTAATTTCTCGTGAAGCATTGCAAAATGTATCTGTCAAAATATTATATCTCATCATTTCTTACAACCGGAAACAGTTACAAGAAGTTTTACGCTATTTAAAAATCGTTAAGATTTTATGAACTTTGTATAAGTCTTTATTGTGTAATTTCAAAATTAATGTATTGAAATAGAAAAGATTTTTAATGGATTTGAATGACAAAGTCCAAGTAACGTTAAATAAAATCTTTATTTTCAATATATTGTATTAAAAATTACAATTTTCTCAGGTCGCTTGTATCTACAGTTAATTAACAGCATATTTCACGGTGATGTAAAATGTACAATATATACGTCGAAGCATGCGACTGTCAGTGCACCAAAATAAATTCGGTAGCACATATCTTTCTCATTTACTTTTGAAACAATCAAATTTTATGGCTGAATTAAGCGAGAAACATTTGCTTATTGCTATCTTCATGTTTTGTTGGTAATAATTGATGGAGCGCTAACTGAACCCTCAAGTCTACACAGGCTTCCTTTTCTTCGAATATACATCGAATTAAAGTTGTCATCTTTTTCTGAAATAAAACATAATATTAATACAATTTTCATTATCCATAATTGAATTAATTTAAATATTCTTTTAGATGACTTACTTCTAGTATCTCATTTGCGTTCATTAATTGTACCATAGTTCTTTTTTCAGCTTCATTTGGCGTAAGTGATCTTTCTACTTTTTCCACGTAGTTGCATTCAGCTAGTTTCTCTTTCAGTCTTTCAATTTCATTTCTTTCTCGAAGAATTTGTGCCCTCAACGACGACTGCATATTTAATAATTCATCGTAAATCAAGGTTTCTCGTAATTTTTCCAAAGAATTATCTTGTTCATTTTCGGACCCTGCAATTTTAAAATATAAGAAAATTATGTTTGTTTATCAAATAATGATGATTCTTTTATAAAAATTTTATAGTGTTAACTCACCAGTTTCAGGAACAATAGGTTCAATTTCATCAGAAGGATTTATAGGTAACGCAGCTGAATCTACAGTATCATTGTCACTAAACGGAATAGTAGAATCGACAGGTTCTTTGGACTCTTCGACAGCAGATTTTGATTGGCTACTTTTTTTAGCTACCTCAACACTTTGTATATTTTGGAATTGCTCTTCTTTTGCAGATTTCGTTGATTTTCCTTTACTTTCTAAATTATTTTCTTCACTAGACTTAACATCCTCATCTATACTCTTCTGTGCAGCACCTTCTTTTTGAACAGTCTTATACTTTCTCTGAAAAGTTTAAAGCAAATTAAAAATAATGTAACGAAATAATGTATTTGCTATTAGTAAGAAGATATTATTAACCTTGAGCTGTGTAATCATTGACAGTACTTCCCAAAGTTGTTCCTCTGAGGACTTTGTAACAAATCCAGCATTCATAAGCATGTGAATGTGATTGAGAAGGGATTCTTGTTTTGCAAGCTCAGTTGCAATTTCTTCCGCAGTTTCTGGTAAGGACGTACCCGAAGACAAAGGTGGGATGTATTTTGTCAATCGAACATGAGTAAATAATGCTTTACAGTGACATAATAATGCCAATAATAACCTATGACTCATTTGCAAAACTGGACTGAGAGTCATTGCAATAGTTTGTGCATTCATTTTTGTAGTTTTTTCCTGTAACACAGTATTCAGATAAATTTATAATAAGATAAATTTATGAATTTATAATAAGAATGTACTTACACAAACAGTAATATGGTCTAAATGTAACGTTATCCAAGCTAAGAGAGCTCGATTACATTCTGGTAATTGTTGAGTTAATTCTAAAAGTTGTGCTTCTCGCTGGGATACTTCTTTTGTGGAAGCAGCTTGTTCAAATCGAGATATTGTTTCACTATTTTCTAAAATAGGTTCTGGCAATTCCCTGTGATAGAAAATATATAATTACATGCGAATAAAAATAATCAGTTTATCTTGTAATTTAAAATAACAAACCTAAGGAAAAGCATTAATAAACTAGCAGCAATGGTTGGCTCATATTCTGAAAGATTAACAGGATGTCGTTGATTATACATCTTCTTTAAATGTTGGATTTTGGATTTTACTGTTGGAACCTTATATATCCCTTCGATGGACATCCCATGTTCCTCCACATAATCGATGCACTCTCGAACAACTAAAGGCAACTTTGTACCATCGTGGCAACAACTTCTTTCCACAGCCAGATGCAAACTTACTCCAAAAATAGGTAACTCTTCTATTTTGTATTAAAAATATAATTATTGACTTTCGAAAATTATATTTGAATATACACACATCTTAAAAGATTTACATATATATATACCACTAATATCCAGACTATCTTCTCCATGCTTATTTCGCTTTCTGTCTTTCAGCTTTTGTTTGTATTTCTCTTTTTCTTTTCGTTTCTCCTTATCAGCATCCTTTTCATCTTTGTCTTTCTTCTTCTTCTCTTTATCAGAATCTTTTTCCTTGACATCTTTCTCTCTAGACTTTTCTCTCTTTTCTTTTTTTGTTGGGAATTTAAAAGCTTTTGTTTTCTTTGACTTTGATGGACTTCTAGAATTCATTCAATTATTCATCAATTATTATTCATCAATTATTTTATATTATTTCATTAGAACATAATCTGGTGTCAGATGACATTAAATATTATCCTTATCATTTTTTATAAAATAATTGCTAGTAAACATGATAATAAATATCTTAAAAGATAAATTGCTTTGTAATGTATATTATTATCAGTGTTATCTATTATATACGAATAACTGTATTAATTAGAAAGAAATTATTACTTTGTTTCTTGATCCTCGTCCTGTGAACTTTCTCCAGCTAGTGTTGCATAGCCCCTGTCTTTTCTGTCCTTTTTATCTTTTTTCTTTCCACCTAACAATTCCTTTTTTGAATGCTTATCATGTCCTGCATCATCGCTGACTATTGAACAAAATGTTTAACATTAATAAAATTATTAACAATTTCAATAAAACGAAAAACAATGATAAAAAAATAACGTTTGGTGCTTACCAATTTTTAATAACTTTATATTGCTACATTTTTTAACTTTTTCGTATTGACATGCTATAAATTAAATGAATGATTGTATATTGAATAGATTAGTATATAACTGTTTATCGTACAAATTATTAATAGAGAAAGTGATTGATTAAATTGACAGTAAAATGTAACATAACCTAGAGAATTATTATCCTAATCCTATGGATAATAATGTGACGTGAAGAATTTTACTCACAGTCACTTTCGTTGCTTTTTTTGGCTGATTCGGATGCATATAATCCAGGAAATTCCTTTTCAACATCGGGGCTTTCAAAATCCATCCTACCACTTTGACAATATTTTGACAGATGATTTTTATCGATTTAGAGGGAGCTGCTATTCTCACCGACGTAGAAGATTGCAGTTTGACGTAGGCAACTGATAAATTTCTCCTTATTCACCGGTATATAATAGAAAAAGACAGTAAAGACACCAAAAGTATTTGTCAGCTGAAAATGACAATTTAAATATAAACATGCAGTTGTGCAATAAAAATTATTTTAATTTTTTAATTTTAGGATTATTTTGATAAGAAAATAATCTGATATTTAAACTCCTGAAACATTATGTTCTATAGATTTTTAAATTTCATAAATATAATATGATAAAAGTCTTCAACAATCATATGTTTGCAAGTGCAAGCAAAAAGGGGGGGGGGGTGGATGTGAACGGGACACGTGGTTTGTGCAGAGATCGGGGTCACTATTCCGCGCCGTCAATGTCGAGCAAGACGTGTGTGTCGGGACTCGCGCGCAACTCCGCGGGAACGCGGCAAAATGGTATGGAACATATCGATTACCTGGCAATTGCGTCGTGGCCGATGGTGTCGAGGTCGTACGCTGAAGCCGGTACTGCGTGGAAGGATTTGTAACGTTCGAATTTGGAACGGGTGGCTGATACTGACTGGCCGTTGGAGATGCGGGGGGCGGGAATGCCTCCGCTGGAAAGGGTGACTGCCGCGATGTTGCCGCGGGCGTGCCGGGCGACGGCATCGAGCGTTGCTGCTGTGGAACGCTCTGCGACTGCTGCTGCGTCCTTACTTGGTTCACGTTGAACATCCGCGGACTGTTTGCGTAATTTGTCTGTGACAAGTCAAAATTACGTTTCAGTCCGTTTGTATTCGAAAAGAATTGCGCCTATACGATTCAAACAAAAGTAATATACATTAAAAACAAATGTAATCAATTTTGATATTGTTTTTTTTTTTGGTCCATGAGATGTTGATGAGTAGAATGAAAATGATATACAAAATAAGAATCTGAAAGTTTTGTTTGAAAGACATTTAGGCTCCAAAGGCATTTTCTTATCAATTATTTCTATGAGATGAATATGATATTCTCATATGAAATGAAGTAAATTAAAGTGATCATTGTTGTATCACTTACTTGTGACATCCGCGGTGAAAGAGGTTGAGGATGCGAGAACGACATTACGCCTGCAGGAGAATGTGGCGATAGTCTAGACGCAACAGATACTTGCTGACCACTAGTAAAATTATTACTAACGGCCCCACTGTAAAATTCATATATTACTTTTTAACTAAAATATACTTTGATCAACATTTTAATATTAAAAAAAAAAATTTAAATAATTCATTTGAAATTTAAGTCCCTTAAAGTATTAAACTATAATAAATCAGAAAATAACTTACTGTTGAGTTAAGGCAGGATGAGGATACGGATGAGTGATACGGTGCCCAGAAGGCATTTGGACGGATCCCCCATAAGCCGGAGACACTTGCGAATCTGGCACACTAGAACGCTGTAATACAAAATTTCATTATTAAAATTTTCCAATTAAAAATTCAATAATTTATCTTATACTGTAAACTGAAAGTTATAATTTTAATGCGCTAAAAATTCTCTTAATAACTTACCTGTAGAGAAACATTCGGTGGTGCAACGCTGTTATTTAAAAGACTATTAATGTTGTCAATGCCAGAAGTTATCGAATCAGTAGCCGTTGCATTTGAATGAATAAGTAATTGTTGATTTTGTTGCTGCTGAAGCAATCGCTGCTTTAATTGCTGTTGTTGTTGCTGCTGCTGCTGCTGTTGTTGCTGCTGTTGTTGTTGCTGTTGCTGTTGAAGGATTTTATTTCTTTGTTGCAATTGTAACTGCTGTTGTTGAGTCAGCTGAGCTGCCGTTTGTCGTAAACCTGGTTGGGCACTGAATCTCATTCGTGGCTGTTGTTGATACATGGGTGGTGGTTGATAACTGTGAGTTGTTGTCACAGGTGTATTTCCCAACTGAAAGCACATACATTTTTAATGCTTCACAACTGAGATTTCAACAAAGATTTACTAAGATTCCATTTAAAAGTAAATTCTCTTAAAGAGTACTTTTTATTAAAAAGTTTAATTATACAAATATTTACAATTAATTGGTTTGTGTAACTTGAAAATGAAAAACATAATTTATGCAAGAGTGAAAACTTACCGCTGTAGAATAAGCTGGTGGGGTACCAGGTATTGTAATGGTGGAAGACGTGGGATTAACGGCAGTCTCGCAAAGCATCAAGGTCTTTTGTATGGCATTGATTGCTACTTTTTCACTCATTATGTGATGTTGACTGACATCGCTCGGATCGATCAAATTTGCCAACGCATTTGATTCTGAACACAACATAGCCTTATTTAATAATTGTGCCTCAAAATTTTTTAGTTTGCAAACTCTGAACGAATGTTTAAAGTTCAGTTGAATGTTACATATGCATTTTAAAATTGTAAAATGGGATAAACTTGTACAATTTTAGAGTAACCATCATAATTATTTTTCAGCTTAATGCGTGTTTAATATTGTAATCGTTACGGCTTTTATGTATTTCCTCCTAAATTTTCTAAGAGTTATGTTTAAAATTTCACTCAGTGGAGAATTTCATTAACCATTTTATTTTTTATACTTAAAATTCGCTTTACGTTGAAAGGTTTTAGATGGCATCAATAACAAAACATAATATGCATTAAATTTTTTGAAGTGTGATATGTTTATCTTCGATTTGAAAAAGCACGAAGACGATGCATCTCGAATCATAAACGAATTTGACAACTTTACTAAGATAATTATGAGACAATTTTACACAACGATTAAAACCTCAGTTAAATATCTACTTGTCATTAGAAGAATAAAATCTCAATTGGAAAATATCGTGTTCTAGTATTATTCCAACGTTTGAACAATAATTGACGAACATTTATATATATGTCAATAACATTTTTGATTGTTAAGTGAAATGTGTTACTTTTTTAAAAATAAAAAAATAAACAAAAAAATCTAATTTATGTTGAGATATTTTATATTTTCCTTGTTTTTCATTAAGATTTGAAGTAATAAATCTTTACTGTTTTAAAGTCCTACCTGATATCATATTCCAACCACGACTTATCAATATTAAATATCATAAAAGACAGACAAAATGCATTTGCGCACCTTGGTACATGATGGATGGTGCATTATTCGAAAGATCTTTAATGGGAAATTTTGCAAGTTTTGTGTACGGTTTGGATTTTATTTGCATTTGTATGCGCAATAATCGTATTCTTCATATTCATCTTCAGTGAGTCCCGTGTCTTTTTCAATAGACAACTTCCTAGCAGTAAAAGTGGAAGATTTGCGCGCATTTTGTCAGACGATAAAGCGAGGTCCTCGTAAACTTTCCTTACGTTCTGACGAAACTTTTTATTTCCCAAACGAGAAATGGTTATGGTCCAAAGGCATTTTTTTCCCTTCGTCCTGTTGCAAGCGTTGCTCACAGAAATGGCGTCGACTTTACGATAAATATACTTCCGCCAGTGCATTTTAACTGAGCTCCAAGGTTCCAAGGAGCCAATTCCAGGGGCTTCCTTATTTTGATCAGTTAAATTACATCAGCTTTTTTACGAGCAAATTTCGAACCTGTACCGAGCGTCACTCAGCAACAACGAGCAAGAATATATATATTTCTTACGTAATTTTCCACTATTCGACTATTTTTACTTTTTGCTTTTGGACTCATTTGGCACGTATCAAAATGAAAGTATAAAGTTTTAAATCAGTTACGATCAGTCACTTTTTTTTATATCGCATTGACAAAGTGCCGCACGATACGGTCTCAGTTTGTATTTTATTTTGATTTATTTGATTTATTTTATTACCAATTTAACAAATTGTTAATGCAGAATAATACGTTGTATTTATTACAGAAACTTTGTGTTGAATGAAAAGAATTAGTGTGCAAATTTGATAATGACGACTTTTGCGTAACGTTGTTATAAGAAATTAAATCTTCAAGGAGAATAAATCAAGATACGTTCAGACAAGTTAATTTTGGTAAAATGAAATAATATACCTTAATTGTATAAAATCTGTTAGTACCTTTTTGTGCAGTTAAACGAATGGTTTGTAAAATTGTTAAAAATAAAAATTACGTATTATTGTTGGTAATGATAAACGATTGTGATTATTGCAAGTGATAGTTTGTCGGCTTTCAGGATAATTTCGCTTCCTCTTTGTACTTGCGCGCAATATTTCTTCCGTAAAGGAAAGGTTAGAGAAATAATCGTCATGACTTACAATTTACAGTTGCTTTGTGCTACAAAGAGGAAATAGTAAGAGAAAAGAGAGATTTCCGAAGAGTTGCAAAAACTGTTGAAAAATGGGGGAAATTGCTATGGCTCTCGGCACTTTTTCATCCTTTACTTTCTTTTTAATATCTAAACTTGAAATAGCGTTTAAATTTCATATGGGTATTACTCTACGAGAAGTTACACGAAAAGCAACTAGAATTGTTCCGTTATGCGTAGTTCGTTTGCTATCAGTTCCTTCATGAAAATTGTAAAAATTACCTATGTAAGACGATATTTAAAGCGACTAACATTCATCCATCGTAGTCTCTTCTTTTTGTTTTATCATCTTTTTTTTTTTTTTACTTTTCACGTTTTTGTCGGTTTTTAATGTATATCAAAAAATAAATTCATTAACGATGTAATGATATAAAATGTTTCGAGTAACTTGAGTACAGATTGTTCCGGGTAAGTAAATTAAATTTATCTTCGCGGAGGAAAATTTCATTTCAAATGCTTTTATAACAAGTAAATGTGTATAATTTGAATTTCGTGTCTTAACGATTAACTTAACAATTATTAAAATTATATTACTTACCAATTGATAAAAGTACACACTTAGTTATACGTATGATATAATTGAAATTTTTCTAATAACGACAACTTACAATTACAATAATAACAAAGTTTCTTTTTATTGAAGCAAACAACCACTGCCATTAATGATTTTTTTTCCAAGTATATCAATATTTTTTTATCTTTTAATGCATTGTAATTCGTTAATAAAAATGAAACTATAGAATGTGCCTTGCGTTAATATTAATAGCATCGGTAAGTCGTGGAATTTTCCTCCGTTCGTATGTATACGCATCATTACGGTGAATATAATACTCTTTTTCTGCGTGTAAGTTCTGTAAGACGAAATGTAAGTTTTTATGGAAATGATTATCAGCAATCTTATTTGATATAGCAGCATTTGTCTTCTGTTCTAATCGACTTCGCCATACACTTGCACAACGACCTTCACGAGTCGGTCTATTTCAATGTCCCACCAAACAGCATTCGCCTTTAAATATTTGCTCACGAGCAGCAATCGATCTTTTGCTCGATCTCTGGTTTGAAAAAAAACCGGCAAAGATCCTAATGTTTCTGATTTACAACCTTTCTGTATTGCTTACTGTTAAGTGATATATCGACGCTTCGTGATTATTTATGGATCAGAGCTTCCTTCATATCGCTTCACTTATTGATTGTCCCCGCGTTGCTGCGTCTAATTGAAAGTTACTCGAAATTCTAAATAAATCATTTTTCTCTCTGTTCCTTTAATTTATAACAGATTGTGAATAAAATATTATATTTTTCTATCGCTAAACTTAAAGATAATTAACATCAACGAAACTGAAATATTGCACAACATTATTTCTCAGCTAATAAATTTTAAAAAAAGAGTGAGTTTATTTTTTTTAGTTATATATATGTAACCAATTGCGAATTTGCAAAGGATGCTCAGTTTTGAGTTTTAAACGGATGATGTGTTTAAATAAATGACGCTTCGCAATTATGAGACACTTTTGCCATAAAGCTGTCAATGGCAATGATTTTTGAGATACCATTCGACCTTTAGCATGAAATTTCGGCGCGTTCAATTTGGGGGGGACGAGGGCATGATTTATATACCACCGCGGCAAATAAAGTCAACGTCACAAAGTGGAGCCAGTTATTGTTATGAACGGCATTCATCTGAAAAGTCACCGCGTGCGTTTCATCGAGAGGAAAATTAATTTGATGAATATCTCGGAAAGACAAACACGCGGCGTAAGTCAGCGCAACTGTTGCGATCAGAAATTGCGTTCCATTTTTCCCCGTTGTCATAAATTTTACGAGTTCGCTGATTAACTCGCGGACAAACGGAGGAAAATTATGGCCCGTAAATGTTTGACTGCGAGTAGCGGGCTATCAAAATGTCTGGCCATTGTTCAGCGAGTAATTATGTATGTTCCAAAATATTGGGGATTAATGAGTCAGATTTGTTGAAGATTGCTGGTGTCAATTTTGGTAAATGGATCAGAGATGTAATTAGTTTTTAATAACTCCATTTAACATACAAATTCATATGTTCTGGAACTTTGGAACTTTGGAAATCATCCAACTTATAAATTGCAGATCATTTTTTTTTTTTTAATTAAGAATTCTTTTCTTGGTAAATTAACAATCAATATTTATCCTAAAGATTTACCTATTTTTGATCAACTATTGTTAACTTCCGCATCAATGTATAAAAATACTGCAATGCAGTACAAACGGAGTAAAGCAGAAAATTTATAACCCATAGAAAAAATTGAGCCTCCTGTTTTCCCAGGGGTTTCCGCAGATTATCGCAAAACTAATAACACGAGTACTCTTGTTCGTCGAACGTATGGCTATTGTGACGTCAGTGTTCAAGGAGAATGTACTCGTCGGGAACAAAAAAATGTCGTTGCAACTCACTCGTGTGTAAAGTAAGACGGTCGTAAGTTCAAGCAAACGAGAAGAGGGCTCGATCGTTTTTCCAATATCGGAGGACGATTTTGTCATCGCGCTTGCATCACTGCAATATCAGGCAAACGGACATCGATCGTCGCAAATCGCTAACTCTTCCCCCCGATAAAAGATTCGCGGTGGAATTTTAATCTGTCGAACAAAGTTTCTCCGCGGACCTCCGCATATCCCCGTAACTCAAAGACGCTTCAGTCTTTGTCGGGCGAACGCAGACAAAAGACAAAAAAGAAAAAAAAAAAAAGAAGCCGAGGATAGCTTGTGTCGAACGGGATTTCAGGCACATAAAATCTAATACTTTTTGATTCCTCGAATATTGGTCATAACGCTTCATAAAGCACGTTGCACTTATTGAGCCCCCGAAAGCACTGAGTGAAATATTGCCGCTCGTAAAACGTACTGCGTTCAAATTAGTCCTTTTTACGTGTTCGCGAAAACCGTTAAACAAGTTTTCGGAGAAAGGGGACAATCAACTTTATCTTGCATGAAATGTTAGACGCCGAAGAACAAACATTGTTCCTTTTCCTTTATTATATTTTTATTCTTCTTTACTGTATAAGATTTGATGTAACTATGGAGACAGAGACGGTATAAAATTTTTATTCCATATGGAGTCTCGGTAGGTCTCAATTCGGTTGTAAAAATACAATATAAATAATTTGCTGTAAAGAGAAAGATTTAGCGTCTTTAGGAACCCATCAATTTCGGAATTAGAACGACGTACATTTGTTTCGAGAATTTCATTTCTTTCAGAAACTGCATTCAATAAATTAGAATCAAATCATTCGACAATTATTAACCATTTGGACGTTTAGGTATTGTTAGAAATTTATTATCCCATTTGTTGGCCAACTGTTTTGAGTCTTAACATTTAACTATGGAAACCCTCTCGAAGACACGTTTAATTGGCTTCGATTGCTTATCAATTCGTGTTCTCTAGCGAGCAGAATTTCGAGAAGTAGTGGTACAAACTTTGCTGTATGACGTCCTTGCATAAATCAGTCACCAAACGAAGTTTCGAACGTTACTCATCTAATTCAACAACTATATATATAACATAGTTTTAAAGCTTCTTGACAAACACAATAAGACACTTTCCAAAAAAATGCGTGTTGCAAATATTTTTCGTACCACGAGAAATCTCATTGATTTTCTATCTCATTCTTTATTAATGCGAGGGAATTTTAATTTTCCGAGATTCTGGTATTTCATATATTTATTTAGTATGTCAGTTTAAAATATGACAAAATAAAATTGCTTGTCCAATGTGACAAGAATGATTTGTCGCTTAACAACGCGCGGCAATATGTTCTTAGTTTCGCGGGAAAATCATTTTTTCTCGAATTTTAAACGAAATTAATTGTGCATTTTTTAATATCATAAATGGTTTCAGTTGCGCCAATGAATTCGAACTAAACTTTTGTATGTATGAATTCCGGATTACGCGAATGACGGTATTTTACATAACGTATTTTACCGCGATTTCATGAAATATTAATCCTTAAATTCGCGTAAAGTTGCGTTTTATATGGATGTGTAACGAGTTGCTCGCAGAAACTGGATAAAAAGCACGGAGAAGTGTAGTAGTTTTTTTTTTTTTTTTTTTTATGAATTAATGTTATGTCGAGATTTATTGGTTTTAGTTTAAACGGGTTTTTGAGCAAATGATTTCTTTGGGAAGAAAGAAATTATTAGTTTTTGCGCTGAAGATATTGCAGTGGAGTTTTGTTGGCGTAAAATTCTTTTGGAGTATCTTCTCGTTTGTTTCCATGATATTTTTCAGTTAAAAGTAACAATTTGATTTCGGTAAAATTAAATCTCCGCATCTCTTCGCTTCTGGACTCGGAATCCTGCATTTTCCCAAGCACCTCATTATTTATCCCCCTTTTATCGTTAAAAATGTGATAAAAGCTTCCATTCGGCAA
>JABFQA010001801.1:0-12681 GCA_022817065.1 Probaryconus sp. ZL-2020 | reverse complement strand
CAAAAACCATAAATTCCTTAACATATTTTTTAGTTAGGAAAATCCATCTCTACCTTTTAAAAATAAAAACACCAAAAATTATCTAAATGAATTAAACAAATAATAAATCCAAAATCAACAAAAAAAAAAAAAATAATAAACCCTTTGAAATAACCGAACAATTACATTTTTGACGTATACAAAAAATGAACGTTCATTCTTATATATATTGCTAAAATTCGAGATGTGAAAAACAGCGCCCTCAAAATCATCAAACAATAAAAAGAAAGGGAAAAGAAAACAACTTTGCATAAAAAAAAAGGTGCAAAAAAAACAGATCTCTCTTTGTTTTGGAATTAATAATACTTTTGTTTGATAAATAAAATAAATTTAAGGCCTGAATTTGATGATAACAAATTGTAAATTGAGTTTGAGTGTGTTGGATTTGATAGGGTTGTAAATGTAAAACTTACCGGCACAACTCCTTGTCTTCCATATTTTGAGAAGGAGGACGATAACCGCGAGCAAATGCGACAGGTCGCCGACCAGTCGAAACAAATTCATGTTTCACCTAGGTTTAATAAATATTAAAAAGAATAATGAGAAAAACTCCGCGCTAACCTGACCGACTGTACCATACACACAAATATGACGTGGCTTTGAGACCTGAAGTGAGCCTCTATTCGCTGGTAGATTTTACCACGAATGTGCTTTCGTGGCACGTTAAAGTGAAAAAGCACAATTATTCATTCTCCAATGTTGGCAACACTCATTGTCAACGCGAGATGATCGATCTTTCTTTTTCCTTTGCTTTCATTTTTTGAAAAACGTTTTTTATTTGCAAAATTAATATTTTTGAAATTTCCGCCAAAATGGTATTTTATAGAAAAATTTAAAACGGAATGTATTCTTTATGGAATATTAAAAAATGTTTAAATCAACATTATACGCACAAACAATTCTGTGAAATACCTTTAAAAGGTGATTTACCAGTGAATAACAAATTCATGATTTAAATACTCCCGCCAACTGGGAAGCTATCTATTTGTGGCGGTAATTTATAAAAATTTGAATTTCGTTTATTGTTCTACATTAAGATTATTTATTATTATTATTATTTTTTTCTTGTGAAATGTTACATACATTACATTTTATATTTCTTCTTGATATTTAAGAAAATAATTGAATTAATCAAAAACGAATAAAAATCGATTCAAAAACATCGGCAGTCATCGGCAAACATCGGTTATTCTTACATCTAGTAATTATTCTCATATATCCATAGTTGCGTTTCCTCGTGTTCATCAATATCAACTTCAATTTTCACTTTTTTAATATAAAAAAGAAAGAAAATAATATTAGAAATAAAGTTTTTCAAAAAATTTGTTGTTATTCAAGAATTGCAAATTTTCTTGAGCTTTCCTTCGTTCGTCAGAGAAGAAGGAATCCATAAATTACAAATCAAAAACGAGATAAAATAAAAAGTATTAAAATGACGGCTGATACAAAACGCGCTTACGGCCAGGCTTACAAAGATAAAAGCAAACCTGCTGATATTCGCACTTCAAATATCAGAGCGGCAAAAGGTAGTTTTTGCAAATTTATAAATCAACGATTAATTTATTTCTTCGTTGTTGTCCTTATTCATTTATCTAATGTAATTTTCATTAACTCTTTGCGGTACAAAAGTGAGGTTGGAATGCCTAGTCATTGGACAAAATGTTACCTTTTATGGTCATGAGAAAAATCACACTTTTTAAAGTTAAATAAACAAAATTTTATATATAATAAATATATGTTTTCGTGTTTTGAATTGAAGGAATAAATTAAATTAGAAAATATTAACCTCTAAAAAGTAAAATTATATTTTTTTAGAATTTTCACTATCACAAAGAAAGTGTTGTAACTTCTAATAATGAAAAGGCTTTTTTTTTTAATTAATATATTGAAAATATATTAATTTTGCAAATTATGATCATTAATAAATAATTTTCAGCTGTTAGCGATGCCATTCGTACGAGTTTGGGGCCAAGAGGAATGGATAAAATGGTATTTGATTATTTTAATTAATAAGTTTCATTAATACAAAGAAATACAGAAAGTTAAATTTTATATTTTACATTAAATTTACTGTTTTATTTTTTAGATCCAAGCTGCTAACGGAGAAGTTACTATAACCAATGATGGAGCTACGATTTTAAAAGAAATGAACGTTATTCATCCAGCAGCCAAAATGGTAAATCAATTTTCATTAAAACATCTTAACGGAACATAAATTTTTGCATTTTTTGTACATTTTTGTATATTTTAGTTGGTAGAATTATCAAAAGCACAGGACATTGAAGCAGGAGATGGCACCACCAGTGTCGTTGTCTTGGCTGGTTCACTTTTGGAAGCAGCTGAACGTATGTTGCAGAAAGGAATTCATCCGACAGCTATTAGCGAAGCTTTCCAAAAAGCTGCAGTCAAAGCTACAGAAATCTTAAAATCCATTTCCATCAGGATTGACTTGGACGATAAGGAACTTCTTGTGGAGACTGCTGCTACTTCATTAAATTCAAAAGTAATCTAATTAATTAATTAATTAATTTTTTTATTAAATTAAAAAAAGGAACATTAAGAAATTATTTATAAACATGATTGTCATAAAATTAATTGAATTAATGTTTTATTATTTTTTCTCTTAGGTTGTTTCTCAATATTCTAGTCTTTTAGCACCAATTGCTGTTTATGCAGTGCTTAAAGTTGCAGAATCTGGTAATGATACAGTAGCAAGATCTGTCGATCTGAAGGTAATCATTTATCATAAAATTTATCTAAAAAATGTTTCAAAAATCTCAATAATTTCAAAATATAATTTAATTATGAAATTCCAGGATATAAAAGTCATTAAAAAATTGGGAGGAACTGTAGAAGACACAGAACTCATCGATGGATTGGTATTCACTCAAAAATCCTGCAACGTAAATGGCCCCAAGAGAATAGAAAAGGCCAAAATTGGTCTCATCCAATTTTGCATTTCTCCACCGAAAACAGATGTACTTTAATTTTCATTTAACTACACATTACAAATTGAAAAAAAAAAAACAACAAAAAGTTAAGATCATTATTTTTTATATATATATTTTTTAGATGGATTTCAACGTTGTCGTGTCAGATTATACTCAAATGGATCGTGTCCTCAAAGAAGAACGAGCATACATCTTGAATATCGTCAAGCAGATCAAAAAATCAGGATGCAATGTACTTTTGGTACAAAAGTCAATCTTACGTGATGCTCTGAGTGATTTAGCCATCCACTTTTTGGACAAAATCAAAGTCATGGTCATCAAAGACGTCGAACGAGAGGACATTGCGCACGTTTGCAAGACTCTTGGATGTCGACCAATTGCATCGCTCGATCATTTCACCGCAGAAAACCTTGTTAACGCTGATCTCGTTGAAGAAGTACAAACTGGAAATTCTAAATTTGTTAAGGTATATTTCAATTCATTTATAATTTATTATTGTTAATTAATTAATTAAAATGGAACTCATTTTTTCTTTTAATTTTATTTTAGATAACAGGAATACAAAATCCAGGAAAAACTGTAACAATTCTTGTAAGAGGAAGTAATAAGTTGGTTTTGGATGAAGCTGAACGTTCCTTACACGATGCTCTCTGTGTCATTCGTTGCCTCGTGAAGGAGAAAGCCTTGATAGTCGGCGGAGGTGCTTCAGAAATAGAGCTGGCTTTACAACTGAATCAATACGCCCAAAAACTCCCAGGAGTTGATGGTTACTGCTTCCGAGCATTTGCTAATGCATTTGAGGTTACTATAAAAATTATAAATATGATTCTCATCAAATTCTTTTTGTATATTATTAAAATAATAATAATAATTGTAAAATTTTCTGTAACTTTTTAGGTAATTCCTTCAACATTGGCAGAAAATGCTGGATTAAATCCAATCGAAACTGTAACGGAATTGAGAAATTATCATGCTCAAGGTAATACTTCTGCCTACAATCCTTCCAACAGAATGGGAATCAATGTTCGTAAAGGAAGGATCACAGATCTTTTCGTAGAGAATATCGTCCAGCCTTTGTTGGTGCCAATGAGCGCAATTACACTTGCTTCCGAGACTGTTCAGAGCATCTTGAAAATCGACGACATTGTCAACACGAATCAATAATAATATTAATAATCACCACAGAACAAAAAAGGAGAAAAGAAAAACTTTGAAAAATATAAAACCTTGAAATACAGTTCTCAAAATATTTCTTTTTTGTTTTTTGTTTTTGTTTTTATGATATAAAAAAATATTAAAAAGAAAATTAAATTAAAAAAGGATTGTTATTTCAAGTTAATTTTAATTTTTCATTGGTAACTTTTTGCAATGTTCTTTGCAACAATCTTTGTAACTAATTATTTTACAACTTAAAGGCAGATTCAATCTGTATTAGAAAAGCAACAATAAATGATTTTATAACAAGTTATAATTATACAAAATATTTAATAGTTATAAAAAAGAGGGACACAAAATAGGGAAGTTTATTTTATTTATTTTTTAATATGTATAGGTAATTTTGGGATAGTTTTATCATGGAGTCATTAATATTTGCTAAGCCTAAATGTTTTTAATTAATTTTTTATAAAAATAAATTATATCTTAATGTTGCATGTAAAAAAAAAAAATTCACTGAGGATCGGATCCACAGGAAAAGGAAGACGATGAGAGAGAAAGAGAGGGCGCTTTTTCACTATGAGTTTAAAAATGATATTAAATTAAAATGATGTTTCAATCAATGATTTATTAAAAAATTATAATAATAAATGAAAATAAGCAAGGTTCATTAAAAAAAAATTAAAATTTGTAATTATTAATTCAATGAATTATTTATTAACGATTTTTGGTTCTTTACAAACTTTAATTTCTAGTACACTTTGAAGATTACATTAATGGTAATTTAAGCCGTACCTTTCAATATTTCTCTTATCATGCATTTCATCATTACTTTAGATTCTGCACATTTTTCAGAACTGTCAATTGATGGAGTATTTTCAACTGAAAAATATTATTATCATTATTATCGATTATTTTTAATGTGTTATAAAATTTCTGTCGTAGAAAAAATAATGTAAAACGTTTATTACGTTCAGTGATGCATTTGGCTTGGATTGAATACTTTCGGATTTCATTGCACATTGGAGAAGTGTAATCTGCGTCGCAAGCTTCCTTTACTGAAGCTGCCCATTCGTTTGTAATATTTGAGCTTGGGAATTTACCGTTTATATCTGTCTGAAAATGCAATTTTAAAAACATTAGGAAATTAGAAAATTCGAAATCTCTAAAATATTTTACGTACAAGTCCAATACAGATGAAAATACATTCTGCAACACAACTGTCTTTTTCAGTTATTTGTCCAGAGTAAAGTCGCTGATGATGTTCGTCTGATAAAAACGAGAAAAGTTTTTAAAAACATTTTATTATGATATACAAAGTAAAAAAAATGTATTATAAAACTGTTGTAAAGGAAATTTTTGTACCTCGTGTCATCATGGCAGCTGCCAAGCAACTAGCTTCTATCCTTAGGTATAATTCATCATCAATACATTGCTAATAAAAAAAATCGTCATCAAATAAAAATTTAAACGTAATACAAATAGAAAAGAAAAAGAAACTTTAAAAATATTTTAAAATATTGAATACTCACAGCGACACAGATAATAGCAAATAGAGCTGCTATATAGAATTTCATAATTCCGGATTAGATTTTTTTTTGCGCACCAGCAGAATAAGAATACTTTTGTTAAAGTGTCTTCGAGAATAAAATACTTGTCTTTTAAACTAAAAAAACGCTTTTTCATCAGGAAGTTTTTGTCATAATTTGAGATGAAAATTATAACAATTAGATGTTACAGGAAAAGAGCTTTTATTTTTTAACATGTAACATGAACATGATGATACAGGGAATGATTTTTTATGTTTTCCCGGATATTACGTACTTTGTGGATTATGTGGATGGGAATTGTTGTTATTTACTGCTATTATATTAAAGCTTTGAATTCTAGCTTCAATAGGATTTCACATATAAAATATTAAAAAAGATTGAGAAAATTGATTTTCTGAAGAATTTGTAAAACAAGTTTTATATCTTTTGCTAATGTGTTTAATTATTAGAATTGCAAACAGGAAACAAGCAAGTTAACAAAAATTGAATCCAATTATCACATTAAAATATTAAAAAACGTTATCTAATCTTAAGGAATAATAAATTTTTCATGATTCCATAATATTAATTATCAAAGACATAATGAAAATTGTAAATCTAATGTGTCACGTCAAGTAATCAAGAAATACAATAAACACAAATACTTTTATATTATATTTTTATTTGTAATGTAACTTCTGTATAACATTTATTTATTAAGCATTATTTTAATGTTTTAATGTTACTGAAAGTGTCCTTTGTCCGCCATACATATTAAAATGGCTCCGACATATCCACATTCGTGTGCAAGTGGTTCTGAAATAAAAATGACGAAAATTCATTTATACAAATGAGAAAGGATTAAAAAAAAAAGTTTATATTAAACTTACCACTGTTAGAACATGCCAAGGCGTCCCTGACAGCATCGTATTCATGACATTTGTTTGAAGTTTCGCATTGTTCTTTATACTTGGGTAAATCTTCGTTCATTTTTTCTATATTAGCCTCACCATTTTCCATCAACTAAAATAATTATAAAATTGTATGATAAATGCACACGAAACATGAAATTGATATTTATTCAAAAATTAATGAAACAGAATTGAAATTAATAAATTCAATTACATATCCTTTTTTCTCGACGAAACATTGGAATACGCAACTCTCTTTTGGTCCAATATTCTTCTTTGACAAATTTACCATTAACTCTCCTGTAATTTATAATATATCAAGCAATTAAAAATATATTAAAACAATCAAATTTTCAATTTTACAGTTCTCTAATAAAAATTAATTTTACTTGGTTTATAGTCGTGGTCTTTGCAACATTGTATAAACATTTTTGTACATTCGCTGTCATCATCGAAAGAATTCTGTAAAGAAATAAATATATTTGTTAAAAGATGGAAAAAAAGTAAATGTCAATTTTTAAATAAAATACTTACAGCGACTGCAACAAGTGCAAAAAGAACAGCTAACAATTTCATTATTATTATTATCTTTTACTTATGAAGCACAGAAAAAGATTGATGAAATAATGAATAATTTTCAAGTATTTATAAAACATATTTATGTAACAATCACAGGAAGAAACAATTAAAAATTTTAATTATTAGAATTAAAAAGAGCATAATAAATCTGAGTACATAAATAATGACATAACTTACTTACATAAACTTTCATTAATTGCAATCCCATTAAAAATATTTGAAAAAGCTCGAATAATTTTTTAAACGATACAAATTTGAAATTGAATTCGTTCAAATTTACCGCCAAAACTTAAGCCGGATCCACAGCGGCGCGCGTGAACGATGCGCAGGAAACTCTTTGCAGAAATCATTTTCGTGGCTGTGACGTTCGATTACACAAGAATAATGTGAGATGGGTTAGCCATCGTTTGGATTAAAAATGTTGTGAGAAATGTCATAGTATTTATATTGTTAAATTGTTGAATGAAAAGATCAGAATTCGTTGCGCGAACTTACGGCAAATCACAATGATTAATTTGCAATTATAATAAAAAATGCTGTGCTCCGCTGGAAAATTGAGTTTATTCTGTTTTACAACAGCAGCAGTTCTCTCTGCTTTGCCTGAATTATTCCTGAGGCTGGAATTACACATTGATCATGAATTTTTCACTAACGTTTGGCTGATGCACGTCTGTCAATATGCTCTTTTAAATGTTTTGGTCCTACTTCCTTTTCGAGGTTTTTCTTATCAAGTAAGTTTCATCAAAAAAAAAAAAAAAAAAAAAAAAAAATCTTTCGAGTATCATTTTAAAAGTCGTTTTTAAATCATAATGATATATTTTTCAATGAAATTTTAATGCAGTTTTGTTGCATTTATAGGTTGCAGTAAGAGCAGCATTTTTGGGCTACGCTTTTGGGATTGGAATATTAATTTACACAGTTTGCCCAGCGTCATGGCAAATGTTTGGAATTTACATTTCAATTTTGTCGATGTTTCATTATTCGGAATTTTTGACGATCGCCTGGATAAATCCGAAGAAAATATCGATAGATAGTTTTATTTTGAACCACAGCGTGGCTTACGCTGTGGCCGCTGGTTCCAGTTGGTTGGAGTTTTTAGTCGAAAGGTACTACATTCCAGTTATGAAGGAACCATCCTCGATTTCTTACTGCGGTCTCGTTTTATGTATCGCCGGGGAGATCGTTAGAAAATTAGCCATGGTCACTGCTAAGCACAATTTCAGTCACTTGGTTGAAACCGAGAAGGAGGAAAATCACGAATTGGTCACTTATGGTATCTACAGATTTTGCAGGCATCCCAGTTACGTAGGATGGTTCTATTGGTCCATTGGAACACAGGTTTATTGAACATTATTTTTTAAACAATGCATTTAAAAATATTTTTTTTTCTCTGTATTCTAATGATCTGTATCCATTATTTTTCAGTTGATTCTTCAAAATCCATTCTGCTTTTTGGCGTATGCTTGGACTTCCTGGAAATTTTTTTACGATAGGATTTATTCTGAGGAAATATTTTTGCTCAATTTTTTTGGAGAGAACTACATTGACTATCAACAGAAAGTTGGCACTGGGCTTCCGTTTATAAATGGTTACCCAATTAAGAAACTGGACATTGACGACGAATAAGAGATCGTTTGTTATTACAGTTTCCTTTTTATTTTATGATTTCTTGTTAAAATTACAATTTTAACGAGAAATTATGTTTTGTACTTCTAAAATAATGTGAATTGCAATCCATTTACAATCAATGTTTGATACTCTAAAATGACTAAAAATGAATGATCTAAAACTCGTGGATTAAAGACAATTGCTTTTAAAGATCTCTTAACATAGACTTTAAATAGGCTTATCACCTAATGTACTATATGTTATACAGTCATTATTTTTGTATAATTTATTTATGCAGAGAATGTTTCATTCTGTGTATATGTAACATTTACTAAATGTTGTTAATAAATATCGACTTGTTTTATACTTGTTAAAATATTCATTAATCATAGAAAAAACATTGTATTTTTCTATTTAAAGCAAATTTGTATATATATTATTGAACAATGACAATCAGTGTTTTATTTTTTATATAAAAAAATTTATCGCTGTTTAATGATGTTTTATAAATAATCTATTTTTGATCGTTATTGTTAAGAATTATAATTTGACACAGTTTTTAATGATAACTGACTGTTATGTATTATTTAATGGTAATTCTTTAGCTTTTATTTTTTATCTATCCTATTTAAAAAAAAATGAAATATTTAAATACAACATATTTTGCATAAATTTGCAAATGAAATGAAGTTAAATTATGTAATTAAAAATTCAAATAATGCATCGGCAAACTTTGTAAATGATAATTTATGAAGATTCTCTTCTGTTGTGTAAAATGAAATCCTTTCAAATTTATAAGCTGTAAAAAACTTTTTTCTATCTTCTGGATATTGTTCCAAATGTAATGTAAACTTTACTTTATTTCAAATTGTAAGCAAAATTAATGGTTTCAATTGATTTCTTTATTTTAAATAATTTATAATAATTTTTTTCAAAGGATGACACGACAATTTGATATTATATATCAAATGATACGCCCACGTGATCCCCCCCACCACACGCTATTGAGGTTTTGAAGAGCACATATAGCACACATTTCTAAGGAAATACACTGTAGTGCGAATGTACGAAAGAACAAACAAGAAGTATTCAATATCACCAAGATATACTTGATAATTTAATAGTGAGTATCCATTTACAACATTCGTCATTATTTAACAACGTTTTACATAACATTTGTACAATTTTAAACAATGATAATAACAATGACTGCAAATATTGAAACTCAGTCTTGAAATTAAGCAAAATAAATCGATTTTGTTTAACGATTTGTATTTTTTTAGAACATAAATTTTTATGCTGGAAAATGTGTTGTATTTTTTTTTTTTTTTATAATTTCAGCTATGTTGTTAATTTGTAAAAGAATAAAGTGATGAGGTTAACTGCATACAAAAGTTACTTATGTTTTGATTCGTCTCTTTTCAGTGAAAACAAGGATGTCAATAGGATTCGATTGATAACATTTCTAAAGCTCGATTAATTACTAAAATTACTATTCAAAATGAGCGAAAAAATCATTCAAGTTCCTGATTATGGTTTTAAGGTGAAATTAAACCACGAATTTCCAGAAAGATGGATTCAATCGGCCAGAACCAGACCAGCTCATATTCCAGGAATGATTCCACTTGCGATCAGGTACAAATCAGTTAAAAACAAAAATCCAATTATTTACTAATTACCGAACAAACAGTGTTCATAATTATTTTTCTTTTACTTTAAATGATTCAAACGCGTGTGCAAAATTATAAAATCATTAATACACACTTTAGGAAAGTCTAATTTTTATTTCGTGCAATTAAAGATTATATAAAAAGAAAGATTACATAAAACTATTTAGAAAATAATAAAAATCACATTAATTTTTTTTTTTTTTTCCAGATACCTGTGCTGGTATTATCGTATAGTAAAAAAAGGACGAACTCCTGTTATGGATTACATTTACACAAAAACTGGTTTACAGATGTACGGTTAGTATATATAATAAATCAATATTTTCCTGAAATCTTAAAAGATTTGCAAAATTACAATGTATTAAATGAATAATTAATGTTTTTGAAGGAGTACCAATTGGTGGCCTTGGTTGTGGATCAATAGGACGAGGATTTAAAGGAGAATTCTGTCGATACGCACTCAGACCAGGAATGTATGAATATGAAACATTAATTGCTAATCAATTCATCGTGACCATTCAAAATACAGAAGGAGACGTGATTTATAATCAAGTATTATCTCCAAACAAGTAAGAGCATTTGAAAATTATCAAATAAAACATTCTGTTCTAATTAAAAAAAAAAAAAAAAATGAGACGATTCAAATGATATGAAATTATTTGAAATGCAGGAAAATATAATAATGAAATTAATCCCTTCCAATTTGCAGGAGGCCAAAAGTTTTGAAATCGTGGAAATGGGGCTTCGATGGAGCGAACGCAAATTATACGGCATTGTATCCGCGATCTTGGACGGAATACAATATAGAAGAGCCCGCAGTAAAACTAATCTGCCGTCAAATTTCGCCTGTTATTCCGCACAATTACAGAGATAGTTCGCTGCCGTGTGCTGTATTCGTATGGGACATTGAGAACAGATCGAAGAAGGATCTGAACATTAGCATTACCTTTACGTTTCAAAGTGGAACTGGCAGTAAGAGCGATGAGCGAGGTAAATGGCTCGGAAATTCGAATTTCAAACACCCGTGACTGATTAAGTCGTTTTCATTTAATTCCCCGTTATTAAGAAATACGCCTTCGACGTTAATGTACAAATTCCTTAATCGTCAAGGTCTTCCTTAATCTCCGATCCTTCAAAATACCGAGAGAAAGAATGTTTTCGTATTATAATTTTAACACACTTTGTGTCATTAATATACGTTATGTACAAATGGAGGAACAGTATACATTTCGTATGGTAATAGATTTGAATAAAATATTGCACTTTCATGATAAATGGTACTATGAAATTTCAGGAGAGAAGTGGAATGAATACTTCGAATGCGAAGATAATGTTTCGGGGGTCATGATACATCAGGAATTGCATGATATGGCGTGCACATACGCTATAAGTTCGATATCGAGGAACGAAGTTAATGTAACTCGAATGCTTTTCTTCGATCCACAAGGAAACGGTGAAAATTTGTGGAAAGATTTGGAGACGAATGCGAGATTGCTCGAGAGCGACGATAAAAATACTACTAAATCGAGTAAATTTGTATTCATTAAATAATTTTAATTTCTTTCAATTAGAAAAGATTAAATTTTGTTTTTTCATAACGATCATTTTCTTTTTTTTTTTTAGAAAAAGCAACTGCCGCAGCAGTTTGTGCGAGCAAATTAATCAAAGCCAATGAAAAAGGAACCGTCGAATTCTGTCTGACTTGGGATATGCCAAAGATCAATTTTTTCTATAAGCAACAACAATATTTAAGGTTTGTGAAATACTGGAAATGAAATTAGGAAATGAAAATTTTTAGAAATGATCACGTTACAATTTAAGTATAACAAAATATAATTAATTGCATTTTAAAAGGTATTACACGAAATATTTCTACGATCCCGAAAAGACATCAGCGCCTGAAATATCACGACATTCCCTAACGCATTACGATTTATGGGAAAAAGAGATATTCCATTGGCAAAGCGATGTTTTGGAGGACGCCGATTTACCAGATTGGTTCAAGAGCGCTTTGTTCAATGAATTGTATTTTGTTTCGGATGGCGGTACTATTTGGGTCAGAGCAGAGGAAAACAACCACTATTCAGAGTCAGATCCACGGTAAATGTTGGCAAATCACGGCATACAAATTTTGCATTAAAAAGAACGAAAGTTTCGTTCGTTCGCTATTTATCACGAGAAATTGAAATAAAATAAAATACAAAAAAAAAAAAGAAAAAAGAAAAAAAAGAAAAAATGA
>JABFQA010001800.1:0-12682 GCA_022817065.1 Probaryconus sp. ZL-2020 | reverse complement strand
AATCAAATATTTCAGTAATTGTTCGTGCATAAACAAGATAGATATAAACGATGATTGACGACAAAAGTGTTAGGATTAATTGTTATACGTTGTAAATTAACGCTTATAGAAGTCGAGCAATAATGAATCACATAAATATGTATAAACGTAGTTGCTTGTTCGCAGGTATTGACATTTTTGATTTTCAAGATTAAAATATTGTATTCGCGGCTTTGTCCATATTTATATTTCCACCAGGTAAATATTTGAATTGGGTTATTAAAACAGGACATCAGATATTTGCAAAAGAGAAAGAATCATTTATACGTTTGTTCACGTAATTCAGCGTTCGACGTTATTTATAAAACTGTTGTTATTATGTTATGTTTCGTCGATTGCAATTAAATGCGATGTTTCTCCAAAACGTCAGATGTCAAAACTATCTTGATTGGATTAAATCTGAAGTTCAAATGATATTCGTGTCTGTTTTACAAGGATTTGCAACAATGTCGTAATTGAACCATTCACGTATAAGGTTCATTACTGTACTTTTCATTGAATTCATGTTTGCCTTAATTTTGTCTGAAGAAAAATTACAATTTCGTCTGTTTCTCCGTTTAACTTCTAACCTTGAGGGCTTGAATTGGCCTATAAGTGTGCAAACGTAATTACTAAACTTCGTAATAGGAAGTGGTGGAGGCACAGACAAGACAGGCGTCTTTATCCATTACAAACACACTCGTTTCTTAGCGTTGCATCTTACACTAAACAAAGATGTAATAACTTTTCTGTTTCGGAAAATTCAAACTTATAACTCACAAGGTCTTAGAGTACTTACGGCTGTATCTCAAGAGTGCAAGGCACTGAATACAGTTAAAAGTTTTCTAATATCCCCAGGACTTTAAAAGGAAAAGAAACGAGAGTTTAAAATTCACCCAATTATACTAAATGACAATAAATAAAGAACTGGTTTAAAGTCTAAGATTATTGAATAAGATCCCGAATGAGTCCATTCTCCTCCAGAAAAACGATGCATTTGCTTCGCAAGAATCTTGCCACATGTTTACAAAAAATTTGTCAGTTTTACATTGTCTAGTGAGCTTGCCAGACGTTTGCCAGGCTTCTGCCAGACACTTACAAAATCCAAAACTCATCTGGCAAATGTCTGGCAAAGAATATATATTTTTTTATTTGACAATTCTAACGGGAATTGTCTTGATTTGTTAATATTGAAGTTTGCTAAGTAACGTACTTTAGCAATGTTCATATAATATTTGTGCAATTAGTCTAATAAATTAAAACAGTACACAGCTGTATGAACGGATAATTGGATTTGATAGACTGCTAGAAGTGTTAATTTGAAGCGCTTTAAATGTACATTTGCAATGCGCATTCTACCTTTCACAGTATGACAAGCAGCAATCCGCAGTAATACAAGACAGACTATAGTCAGACACTGCTACATGGAATACTCGCTTCACTAAATTAATAACAGTCCTAATCTTGTGATGTAATATAGCTATTATAATCACATTAATACAGTATTAGTTACGTTTTATTAGTCTTATGAACATCACCAAATGCAATGCCAATTGAGCATCTGTATTACAATAATATAATAAGTGATATTTTGATAAATAAACTATATTTTTTTAATACATAGACTTTTAAATTTTAATTAGACTTGGAAATGATTCCAAGATTGTAATTTTGATATGGTTATTTAAAAATAATATATACCAAGTACTCTTACTTTAATTAGCACTTTCGTTATCCTTAGCAATTAAAGTATATTGTAATAAACCACTACTAATTATTATCAATACTGTCACCTTACTTGCGTGAGCATTGTCCATAAGTTCGTGATCCATAAATTTTGGGTATTCATTAGATAAGATTACACATTTGTTTCTAGTTTATGTTATCACGAATAAGCGATTTGCGTTTTATAAAATGATAAGGTGTCAAAAAGGATGTTGAATGTTCTGAAGCCATATCATTTTCTCAATTTACTATATCCATCTAATTCGAAAAATATACAATCGCGTAAGGCAATCAGTAATCTGATTATAATTAAATGCTTTGCAAAATAAAGACATATTTTATTTAATTAACAAATTGTTATTAATAATGAAGACATTTTCATTTCAATTATTGGAGTTTACAGTAATGGATTTCGTGTTTTGTAAAATAAAACATTCCTTTGTTCTACTTATCTGGAATATTAATGTAATATATTGATTGATTATGAATTTATGAAATATATTAATGATAATAATTTTGCAAGTTATTTTAATAAATAAAACTGACACGTTATTCACTGTTTGATGGTGTACAACGTCGTGTGTAACGAGATAAATTTGCAATTAACACATTACTGTGAGAATAGACACGTGTATTAGTGTTGCCATTTAAAAGCCATGATGGTATTCAGACAATCCGTACACAAATATGAATTATATAACATTGTAATATTTTCCAACAAATGGTTCAATTTAAACGAAAGACTTTTTAGGGAAAAAAATCAATAGGGTATGGACATTTTTATTTCAAATAGAATATACGAAAAAAAAATGTTGTCGCAAGTGAAAAATTACCATTAAGTACATGTAGAAATTTTAATGTCGCAAATATATATTTTTTGCTTGATAAAAAAAAAATGGGATTTTTACTTTTAGAAAAAAATTCAGTTATTGGCAATAAAATGTACGATTATTCAATAATATGAATATATTTTTCAGAATATTACTAAAATGTATGCAAACTCATATTGAATGACATTATTCAGAATTTTAGCACGAATTTGTAGTTTAGAAAGATTTAATGTGATTGTAAAACCGGTTTTATATAGACAATTTGTTCACTACGTATAAATGTAAATCATGATTTTTCACTTTAATTTATTTTGCCTTTTTGTTGTCATTATGATTAAGCTATCAGTTTTGCATAAATATTTTAGTAACCAAAAGATATTTTAATCGGAATTTTATGATTTTTACATGTTATCTTACTTTGTTAGAATTCAGTTCAAATGTGACTAGACAATTTTTTTCCCTTAAATCATGGTTCTTAAAATTCCGTGTAAAATCCATATCTGATGACTCATAGAAAATAATTAGTCACGAATGAACTATAAGAAGAATGCATTAAAACTGAAAATGTTGTTTACCGAGAGCGAAGGGGGAGATGGCCGTTAATAATTCAAAGTAAAATAAACTTTCGTTCCACGCAAAAGTACAAGAACCAATTAATTGTTGTTTTCATAACTTACGTCAAATAAAACTCACTTTTATCTTCCTTCAATTAACAATAACAATGATTTTACATTTAACTTAATGTTGTTTTAGAAATCACTAATATCATTTTTAAAAGCTTCCTTCAACAGACAATAAAATAAATAAAATCTCTAAAATACGAAAATATAAATAGTTATTATAAAATAGGAATTAATAAAAAAAAATTGTTTATTAGTTAATATAATAATATAGACAATATTTTATTAATTAAGATACTGCAAACTTGCTTTATATGTTAAATAGTATTTTACGAATTAATTAATTCTCGGAGAAACAAGCAAACGATAAATATTTGTTTGGAAATGTGTTTCTATCTTGAACAAAAGACGAGTGCAACATTGTTTGAGAATTATATGAGGATCGTCCGTAGTTAAACGTTAATTTATTAACCAGTCATACTTATCATGAACTCTGCTATAAATTACGGATTTAGATATTGGAGGATCCGGTCAGGTAAGAGGTGAGAGAGCCAAGCGGGACGGCGATAATCCTCTATGATGTCGCCCTCATCTTTTAAACTTGTCTACCTTGATGTCAACCAAAAGGTAAGCGAAGAGACAAGTCGAAGGGTTAGCTCGACTTTTTTGGCGTGAAAAGAAATGTCAAAGACGAGGAGTAAAAATACTAATATATTTCTCAGAAAGTTTTACAATTGTGGAATTTCGTTTTCAGTTCTTTAATCCCCTGAATAAACACCACAAAACACCAAACGAGATTAACCTTTTTTCGACGAAATATAGTTATAGCTTAAAAGCGATGGCGAGGAATAATTATGTGTCTAAAACAATCATTTGGAACGTTTTAATTTTTTTCGACTTTTTACTTCCACAAAACATTCTGTAGAAAATAATTTCCGAAGAATTTGATTAAAAAACAAAAATGTACTTATGCCATGGATTTTCAGTAAAAACAATTATCCTGATTAGAAAAGAATTTGCTTTTGGTCTGAAAATCTTCTTTATTTCAAGGGATCATTTTAAAAAAGTTTATACCGTTACGCGTGTAATCTTGACTATTCATTTCATTATATTATTTTTCTCATTGATAGTTATTCCAACAATTTATATTGTTCTTCGAGCAATATAAATTATTCCTTTAGAATTCCAACATAAAATATATACGTCGAAATTTTAATTGAAACATTCTGAAATTATAAGATGATTCTCGTTAAGATAAGGAAGCTGTTTTCATAATGTATGTTTTGTTAACAAATTAGATGCTTTATTACTCGCATTGCCCGGATAAAACAACTACGTAATCGTATAAGTATCGTTATGATTTACATAATTTATCATAAAAGTATAAATGGCAGAGAATATATCATCTCAGAAGCAGATCCAATTTCAGTTTCTGTCTCTTTAAATTAGTCTTCAACAGTAATAATGTAATACCTCAGTGGTGATTATAAATTAAAAGTAACAGGAATATTAAAATGACGTTTTCCGGTAGGTTTGGCCTCGAACTGGCATAACTTTAGGCGATGCCTTTTCTCGGCCGTTTGTTATATTCGGTTTCGATGTATACGCTCGCTGCGGCGTCCTCGTCGATGAAATATTCAATGTAAGAAATTAAATCGAACTTCATCTTAAGTGCTAACTTCGAAAAGAGAAATGAATTTTAAACGACACTTCGAACCATTAACGCTCACCAATCTCGCCGCATCACTTTTTACTCATTGAAAAAAAAAATAAGATTAAAAAAGGGAGTACAGAAATTGAAAGAACACTTTGTTTAATTTACGACATTGTTTATATGTTAATGGCCTTTTTTCCCTGCTTCATTTTTTCGGTGTAAAACTCTGAAAAAACTTCATACATTATTTATCGCTTGGTTTTGTTCGACATTTTTCATATTGAATTCTTTCTTTGTAGATTGTTAAAGTTAATTATTTTATATCCATTCGAGTGGACGGAAAATATAAACTCGTACAAAAATTAACATGTAATTCACAAGATACGTAGATAATATGAAATTGGAACCGAGTAAAGGTAATTTGATAACGTAGTTGATCTGGAGTCTAAAATAGGCTATGGAAACGACATGTGATGCTGCCTTTTATCCTATTTCCCTATTTCCACTTGATTAGCTCCAAAAGTAGTAAGTATCACATACTGACAAGTTGCTTTCTATGTTGGACGTCAATAGTTTTAACAATCAAATAAAACAATTAGTTGAAAAACGATGTCCGACCAAAGCGACACGATTTTTACAAAATCCCCCAACCAAATATAATCCTCACGCAAACATCAATTCTGTTTATTCCATTTTTCCCATAATTTCGTTCTAATGCAAGAAATTCCATTTGCGAAAACCTCATCGAAGCCTTAAGTAACGTTACCTTACTTTCCCATCCCCAGTGCATTTCCAATCCTACCAGCGTCTGACCTAAGCTCAACCGAATAACTGATTGTACATGAAAATTGAGCGTCATTCGTCAGGCATAAAGCTTCTATGTCGTTGTGTCGTATTTTGACACCCCATCGTAACGCGTTTCGAGCTACGAGGTATTTCGAGATGAATGAACCTCGATTCACGTCAAAGCGAGGCAAGTGGCTTTCGCGCAACTTATTCGCGCGAACACGCCGAAATTCGAGACAAGCGCTGCAGGGCTTTTGGTTCCTCCGTGCTACTAATTTCACGGAACAGTCCGCCCCGTAGGTGAGGATTTCGGGAGACAAATGCCCCCCTCGTTTGGAATTGGGGGGAAGGAGGAGGAGGAACTATGTGGGACAAGACGAGAGGCCGCGAGATCAAGGCGGAGGAGGAGACGGAGAGGCGGCAGCAGATTCCTTCGATGCAGTTTCGCTTTGAGTTAGCTGGATTTGGTGAATACGGCTCGTTTGTAGTCGGCCTATCCGATGGAAAGAAGGCCTGCCAAGCGACAAGCGGCGAACGGCCGGACCTGTTGTTGGTAACACGTGTTTGCGTGAACCCGTCTACCGTCTCGTCGTGCCGCGATCTTTCGTACGTCCGTCTTCGAAAGAGAAGGCGACGATGTATTACCACCGCTGACAGTTCATCTCTGTCTTGTTTCTGTCCTTGTCGGACGCCTCCTCTTAGTCCGAGGGAAATGAGCAAATAAAGTGCCGCCCGGCGGACTTATTCCGCATTTTGGAATGTGGTTTCTCTCGCTCTAAGATGCGCGGCAGATCGTCTCCTACGATCTACTGAGGCACAAACGAGAGAACCAAAGCGAGCAGAAATCGATGACCTGTGAATTCGAAGCGGTGTGTTGTGTCTCTTGTCGAGCGACGCGACCGACGCTCCATTTCATTTGAGCGAGAGGGCTATCCAAACCTTCTCTTCGTTCCTTTTTTCCCTCGAACTCTCTTTCGCCTCCTCTCTCTCTCTCGTCCTCTTTTTCTTTTGTTTTTTAATCTTTTTTTTTTTTCGGAGCCTCGCACTTTTTTCCTCCTCTTATTTCGCATAGTCTCTAACCGACTCGATTCGACATTCTGCCACGCGAAGTCAACATGCTCGCTTTACATTCGTCCACCAAATTAAAATCAGCTACTTTAATGCCTCCTCACCAACACTAGGAAACAGACGAATATCTCTGTTTTCTTTTGTTTTTGAACAGATCTGTTAACAATCGATCGAGAGAATTTTCAAGAACGAATTTTTCTTCAACGCTATTCAATCATCCTCAAAATTGAACTCCATTTGAGATTACATTTGCCAAGAGCTGGCATCAACCGTAATGACCCTACAGATCCATAGTTTCCTCATCTGATATAACAAGCGCCTATTCTGGGACCCGCTGAAAAACTCCCTATGCAAATCCCATTTCATAGAACACCTCCAAAACAATGTCCTACTTTCCTCAACACACATCTAGACCGTCATTAGGCGCACGTTGAGTTGAGATGTGCAAATGGATGTTGCTAGCGAAAGCCAAGTATTTTCTTTCCCTTCTGCCCCCTTTTCCTTTTCTTCTTTTTTTTTTTTTTTTTTTTTTTTTTTTTTTTTTTCATATGTGTAGTGCTACTGACGATGAAAGTGTTCTCTATCGAGGTAGGATTGTATAAGGTATAAGAAGGGAGGCCTCAGCCAATGAGAGGCCACCAATACGGCGGCCATTTTAATGATCGGCCCAAGATAAACAAAGGGGACAAGAAGCAGAATGACTTCCACCCTTCCGAGCCGTCAGTGAGCACAGTAACCCCTTGCTATGTGCACGCGTACTTATTTACACACACACATACGCGTATACACGCCCACGTGCACATCGAGGGGTAGCATCGACCAATCGTTGGCCCGCATCTCGCTCACGTACTTCTTCCTTCCTTTTTTTTCTCGCCACCTTCTCGCTCTATCTCTCTCTCCTTCTCCTTGTCGTCATTGTTTTGTCATTAGGCGTGCACCATAATCATTACGTGCTCTCTCTTAGGCGCACAAACTCAAAATTTTCATTGAAAAACACGCGCGCGCGATTTTCTTCTTCTTCTTTTTTTTTTTTTTTTTTTTTTTTGACGAGTCGAGTGCTCGGATCAATTAACGCCTATGTGTGTACGATGACACGTGTGAGTTATTGTACGATTTTCAATTTCAAAGGGGGGGAACGTATGTACGTGCACTTGCCTGATGCATTGCGCATCTGCCGTGTGCATTGCAAAAATTACTACGCTCAGGGGATTGATGTTCGAGGAATTATCGCAAAAGCGATTGTCGATCAACATTCCTACTCGTTTTGCAAAAAGCAATACGACGGAATTCCTTAAATTTTGTCAATCGGTTTTACCGCGGTTGAGGTTTTCGAGAGTTCGATTCTGCGGAATATGTTATTTAGTTTTCCCGATTTTACGTGGAGCTTTTTAGATCAATGGGTCTGGAATTTCATTTGATTCGTTGCGATTGGTCCGTATTTTCGTTTATTGTAAAACGTTGATTTGTACATTTTTAATGTATAGAGGAAAAATCTATACCGTCCGAGATTTATTAAACTCCTAATCCGACCTAATACATAAAAGCTTCGTCACAAATGAAGTCTAAACATCTGGGATCAAGCAATTCAGTTGAACTAAATCGAACTCGATTAACATTCAGATAAAAGCGGGACCTAAACAACCCTCTTGTTACAAGAGCAACATTCACACCATAAATAATAACCACGTCAAAACTTTAACATTGTCCCGTGACTCCTCTCCAACCAATACCCATTTTCCTTTTGCATCAGCGATAAACAAAGACAAGCTAAAAGCAAAAAAAAAAAAAAATATATATATATATCAAAGAAAAATCAGATTAAACAATGCTCCCAAAGAATGCATGTGTGAATGTCATAAAATCGACTGAGCACATTTCGTGCGAGATCTTCCCTGCAGCTGCTTTTCTAAGATCGATCTCTCCAAGCATCTCGCGTTCAATTATTGCTGAATGGAGGTGCGACTTTTTTGCACTCGATGCCACGCAGAAATCCCGCCAAACAAAGGAACACACTAGGAATTGTGCATAAGCGATATACGCCGACCGGAAGCGCGTCGGCCGTTGAATGCGAAATGCGTACTTGTGAGAAAGGGGCCTCCTGTTCTCCCGGAGAACAGAATTGGTTTAAGAGGCTGATGTGATTTGACTACATTCACACCTACGAGCGGTGCTACCGGGCCTGCACTCCGATCTGGCTCCTCGTCAGGAAGATTGGCACCGAAAAAAAAAAAAAAAAGTATCGGCGCGGAGGTGTGCGCTGCCATACGGAATATGTTATGGTGTGGTGTACCGCGTCGTGCGAGGGTCCTCTTGCTTTTTCATTTTTGCGGCTCCGATGCGAATTCGCAAAAGCAGCCGGGACTTGGCTCGAGATCGGGTGAAAGAGCTCGAAAAAGACGATCGAAAAGGGCTCCGATTTCGAGCGGCCTCCGTATGCGTCTATACGTGTGCCGATTTCTTCTTTTCTTTCTCCTTTCCTCGCCTTTACTTTTAAACTCCATGTGTACGCTTACCAGTGTCAGTTTATCTCTCCCCTCCTCTCTCTCTCTCTCTTTCTCTCCCGCTCACCCCCCTTTTTGCATTTATTCTGCTTTGCAGATTTGCTATATGATTATTGCCGATTGTTTACGACGTCAGTTTTTTGGGGATTAGGTCGTCAACCGATTTGGTTCTTTGGTTGGTTTGATACGAGCACGGAAGAAAGATAATTAATGAAATTTACAAGCTTCTTGTTAAAATGTGGATATACAAAAATTGTGCTCACGAGAATTCAGAAATTGATTTTTCAACGAACTTTTATAGATTATTTATATTGCTATTTTTTAAATGAAATGATTAGTTTTTGTAAAAGATTTAATGTAATATAAATTAGTAATTTTCTATGTATTAATGTATCTTGTGTTGTGGAAGTTTTAAAATATGTCTGAAGGAAAGAGCTCTTTAATTTAATGTAATTCCATAAACGTTTCATTATAAATTCTAAATTATTAATTATCACGGGAATAACCGCTTCGTGGTCGTTTTGAAGAGAATTCTGTGGTCCCTTGTGGCATATTGAGCTTGAACATATTTTAACATTCAATGGAATCATATATTTCTTTTTAATATTTGCTTCACACAACTACGAAATTAACGTAATGAAAGAGGATAATATTGGTTATTAATTATTAAGAAGTAACCTTTGATTACTATTATTATTAAATCTTTCATTCTGTATACACTAGATCTATTCTGGTTAAATGAAACGTTAAAAAGGTTTAATCTCTAAATAGAAAATTTATAGTGGGCTTTTATTATAGGGCAACCCTAAAACAGATGTAATAGGGTCTTTGACTATGTTCTTAAGCTTGCCCCATTCTTCATTCTAAAACAGGTGAATTTCATTAAAAATATATGGCTTAATTTCAAACAACTATTTCGTCGATGTTTTCAGATGATCTTTAAATTTATATTTTTACATAAATGATTTTGTTTAAATGATTTTGAGAATAAATTTTTCGGTTAAAGATACGGGATAATTTCTTGAATAGAGAATCTGTCTTATGAATTTAGTAAACCTTTTCATTATGGCGTAAAGTTTCTTAGACAATAAAAAAAAAAAAAAAGTTTATCGGATCTAAAGAGATAAAATCAAATTTCAAGAGATCACCGGAGACATTGTTCGATTTGTGACCCAATGAGGTAAAATTTCTCCCAAGATATTTTTCACACTGCATTAACATATTGTACATCTGTAAACAGTATGATTTCAGAAGCATATTTAAAATTTAAATCTGAACTAATAAGTCTAAATTATCGGTAAGATATGTATATTTAACTTTATATAACAGCTATTTAACATAGTATTAAATAATGGCCTATGTCCGAATTTCCAAATTTTATTTATGACTTTAATCGCCTATGCAACCATATGCAAAGACACATATGATTTAAAACAGAACAACTGGATATGTTTATTTGGAGGGATTATTCTAAATAGTCCAAGGTCGATTTTTAACAAAGCTGTACCCCACACACAAAAGTGTCATATACATTTTCGAGAAACATCTGTTATTCGAGCCGGATTTACGATAAATTTAAATTAGACAAATTTCAGGTATCATATTACAAAGGCGCCCACCCTGGCTTTCATAAATTAAAATATAGAGTCATGCATTATGAATGTAGAGTTTAAAAATAATCTTAATTGCCGCACAAATCTTCCCGGTGCATTTCGTGATTAATTAGAACTAACTCAATTTAGAAAAATTAGCTACACGGTTTCTTTTAGAGTATCACAAAAAAAAAATTTTTTCCTCTGATCCAATTTAAACGTCGATTCCGTAATATAAAAATTTCACAACTTCAGACACAGCTCAATTAAACAAATAATAAATACCCCGTCAATCTGCTCCTAATGCTAATGAATAAGAATAATATTCGAAGTCGCATAAATTGAAGAGAGAGAGAGAGAAAAATGAGATTGAGAATGGGACAAAAAAAAACTCAACACGAATATTTTCGCGAAAGGTTTAATTAGCCAAATACGGGTTGGATGTCACGCCAATAAATTAATATTAATGAGCCGTCGTGGAACACATTTTTAGTGGCGCTCTTCTTGCAACTACCTTTTTCGTATACCACGATATTGGCCAATATATTGAAATATTGATCATGCGCCGTGGGAGCTGCGGCGTTACAAGTTTTGCCGGCGACGACACTTAGAACTGTGTCAACGGTCTGAGAATTGCATATTGGGCTCGGTTCAAGAATTTTCCTTGTTTATTGAATTTGCGTACAATTGAAGAAAGAGAAGGTGTCTTTCTACTCGCCTTCACCGAACGGAAGCTATAGGAAAGAAGCACGTAGAATATCAAAGATGGCTGATGTAACTAATACCAGTAAGGCAGCCATTTGTAAAACATAAGGAATCCGATACCGGGTTTTGATCTCTATAAGCCCACCCTCGATCGTGTTACTCGGACACCTCGTATTCTCGAAGATGGCCGAAGCTTCATGTCGTTCGCCATTGAGGCAATGCCGTGAATGGGTCTTTTTATAAAACCGCTGTCGAGATTAATCGACCTCTTTATCGCGACAAATTTCTTCTTTTCCACTGCAGCCGAGGTGCAGTAAATATGATCCTCAAAATATGACCAGACAAAAACGATTGGCGTATCTACGTTTTGAATCGAGGTGGACTTTCTTATATTTACGTCTGATAGCTGAAGATGTGGGAGTTTCATATGTTTTCATGAATTTGTAAACAATTTGTATGGCGCTTAAATGTAATTGATAATTTAACAAAATAAAATTTCATTTTAATAAATAGAAATACATTATACGAAAATTTCATTTTCATATAATGTATCATTATTAGATAGGTTACAATAAATAGCCGTTGTTCCTCGATAATTGGTGGCTCAATTTGAAAATTGATTCACACAATAACGTTCAGCATCTATTATTTCACAGACTACCTGCTTTGAACTGAAATGTATTATATTAAAATGTGAAACCCCTTTTATCGCAGGTATAATAAATCAATTACGGTCGAAAACGAATTCATCAATATAAATCGTAGTAAAATTCTTATTTTATATAAGAAAATAAGAAAATTAACGTAGTTGAAGTTTCTAACGTTTATTTTATAAATGAATTTACATTTAATATATTAAAAGAAGCGTTGCAAAAATATGAAGTATATGTTGTCTCATGATTTTCTGATTTTTTAAAGATCATTTGTATTTAACGTCCCTGTTTTAAATATATTGCGCGAATGATCCAAATTTATTTATAAAATAAACTTTTGAAACTGCAGCTACGTGAAAATTAAAATTGGTATTTTAATACAATTACCAATTACAACTACAATATTAATAGATTGAATGTGATATTAAAAAAATATATGGAATAGAAAAAACCATAGATTTTACCAGAATTGCGGCAATATTAATTGATAAATTGTAAAATCTACATTAGTTATTTGTCTTTTATTAAGT